>PVLC010002490.1:69624-113824 GCA_004027655.1 Graphiurus murinus | reverse complement strand
TGGCACAAAAACAGACACATAGACCAATGGAGCAGAATAGAAGACTCAGAAACAGATCCACAGACTTACAGTCAACTGATTTTTGACAAAGGAGCCAAAAGTATACACTGGAAAAAAGATAGCCTCTTTAACAAATGGTGCTGGCAAAACTGGTTAACCATATGCAGGAAACTGGAAATAAACCCCACTTTCTCACCCTACATATTATTTCTACAAGACTATATTTTACGTCATTTTGAATTTTCATGTAAACAGTTATTTTGTCTACGATGAAGTTTTATTTCATCTTTTTCAAACTTTGTACCTTTTATATCTTTTTCTTTCCTTATTTGGACTATCCATATTGTTGAATAAAATTGGCAAGAACAGACATATTTGCCTTGTTCCTGATCTCAGCAGGAAAAATGTTCAATGTCATACATTCATTACGATGTTAACTTTAGACTTTTTGTAGATGTCTTATCAGATTAAGGAAATTCTTTTGAATTCTTCATTTTGTGTGTGTGTGTGTGTGTGTGTGTGTGTGTGTGTGTGTGTGTTGTGTGTGTTGAATAAGTACTGAATTTTGTCAAAAGCTTTTCTACCAGCATATATTAAATAGTCATATGGTCTTTCTTCCTTTTCTGATAACCTGATGAATAGATTTTTTTTCCAGTGATAAACTCATCTTGCATTCCATTGATAAACGCTCACTTGTTAGTGAGGTATGGTCATTTTGTAGCCTCCTAAATTTGACTTGGTAATATTTTGTAAAAACTTATTTGTCTATATTCAGAAGGGATATTTGTCTTTCTATTTATATGATATATTTGTGTTAGGATTTATTACCAGGGTGCTACTGGCCTCATTAAATGAGTTGGAAAGTACTTAAGTATTTCCCCCTCCTATCTTTTCTTCAATAATTTGTGTAAATTTATTTATTCTATGAAGTTTTTATAGAAATTCACCAAGGAATTCATCTAGTCTTGAAGTTTTCTTGATTGGGAGCTTTTTAATTATAAATTCAATCCTTTAAAAGATAGTTATTCATATTTTCAACTTTTTTCTTATGCTAATTTTTGCAAATTGTGTTTTTAGCATATTTATCTAATCAAAGTTGTCAAGTATATTCCCACAAATGTTCATAATATACCTTTATTATCCTTTAAATACTTGTCTGAATGATAATCATATTCCTTCTTTCATTCTTAATATTGGTAATTTGTGCTTTTAATTTTTTTCTTGGCTTGTCTTGCTGAAGACCATTATTTTTAATGAGTTTTTTTCCACGTATCACTTTTTAAAGTTGTTACTTTTTAATTTATTGTCTATTCTTAATTAATCTGTACTCATATTTTTACTATTTCCTTTCTTTTCTTAATTTGGTTTTAACTTGATCTTCTTTTTCCATTTTTTTTAACAATTAAGATTGTTAGTTTTAAAGTTTTCTTGTCTCAAATACTTAAATATAAGTATTTTAATGCTACAAATTTACTTTGTATTGCTGCTTTGGCTGCAGCCTACAAATATTCATTCATGATGTTTTCATCATTTATTTAGTATAAAATATTTTTAAATTTCCTTTATGTTATTTCACCATACATTATTTAGAAGTATATTGTTTTATTTCAAAAAATTTGGAAGTTTGTCTATATCTCGTTTTTACTCATTTCTGATTTGACTCTACTTTCATGAGAGACATATCTTATGATATTGCCAAATTTTAAAATTTATTAAGACATTGTATTTTATAACCCAGCATCAGCATACCATCTGTCTTGGTGAGTGATCTAAGTGTATTTGAAGAAAAAGAAATACATACTATGAAGTTCTTGAGTACTACTATAAATAACAATGTTACTTTAAGTAATAATGTATCTGGTTGGTCATGTGGTTGAAATATTCTTTATTTGAAAGGTTTTTTTTTTTTTTACTACTTATTCTATGAAATAAACAGAAGTGTTGAAAATCCATTAGTGTAGGCTTATCACTTTCTTTTATTCTCTTGGCATTTACTTCATAAATTTTTGAAACTGCCTTATTAGATAAATATACATATACTTGTTAGAGTTGTTATAAGTTTTTTAATAAATTAACTTTTTTATCACTATGAAGTATCTCTCTTACCATTCAGACTATGCTGGCATTTCAATATCTTCCTATCCTGTACAAGCATAGATAAAAGAGATAAGCAGAGATATTAACTCTCAGTCTTAAAACAAATAGCCACTCTGTGCTTGATCACATGGAGTCTGGTACTCCATAGGTGTGGCACAAGCCTTAGCCAAGGTCCAGAGGGAATCTCTGTGCAAAGTTCTCCATCTTCCTTCTATTCCTACCTGTAGAATATTCCTTTCTGGAACTCTACCATGCATGTTCCAGCTGTTCAACAGCCCTGATCTTCATCTTGTCTGTTTACTGTTAACATAAGGCTCTACTCTACTTTGGCTTTATTTCCTTGGGTACAATATGGAAACTGCCACAAATCAGGAAGCTAGGATAAATACAGAATTCCCTTCATGAGCTCCTCTTCTCTCTAAGATCACAGTCCTGAATTACTTTCGTTTATTGGCTCAAAACAATTATCTACCATATATTGTCCAGTTTTATTGTTGTTTAGAGTGGGAAAGTACTTCCACTTGGAGTTACTCAGTCCTAGCCACATGTTGAATTTCATCTGTTCTGTCAAATTTTTAATAGTAGCAAAATTATTACAAGTGTCTGTATTTATCTTGATAGTTAAAGGCTATAATCATTGTTCAATCTAATAAAATAAAATATCCATCAGTCTCTTGTAAGTAGGGTGAGCACATTCCCTGATTTTCTTAACATAGTCTCAGTTAATGCCTTTTGGAAATAGCTCCCCATTTCACTCTCAAATATAATTAGTTTTACAGTACATCTATTTATAAATCTTAACAATAGTGATTCTTTAGCATGTGATTCCCATAGTCCAACTTTACCTTCATTATAGAATAGTTTTTAACATTTGGCTTATCTTTTTCAAATTTCACACTGCTATTTCTTTTTTAGGAGTAATTTTTTTCCTTACCAACTTATGAGTTTGCATACAATCCACCTCTCCATCATGTAGTACTTTGACAGAAGTTTCAAATGTGGTCAAATAAGTTTTTGATAAATAAGCTATACAACACAACCCATACTTTTATTTAAAACTTTCTTATAAATAAGAAAAATTTATCCCATTTACTCACAAATGTCTCTCATTTAAGAAGATTTTTTTTTTTTTTTTTTTTTTTTTTTTTTTTTTTGCGGTACTGGGGCTTGAACTCAGGGGCATTCTACCTCCGAGTTATACCCCCAAACCTATTTTTATTTATCCTTTATTTTGAAACCAGGTCTCACTAAGTTGCAGAAGGCCTCACTAGGTAGCTGAGGCTGGCTGAGAACCCGGATCCTCCAGTCTCAGCCTCCCAAATGCTGGGATTACAAGCGTGCGCCACCACGCCCAGCTTCATTTAAGAAGATTTTTTAATTGTGAAAAGGCAGAGGATTGTTTTTCCTTACCATGGTTGACTGGATTAACTCATTGCAACAGAGCCCTGACTTGGTTCAAGTGTGATCATGGACACAGTCATCAAAATATAAATCAAAACTTGTTCTCACTTCTACAGCCTCTCTTTTCAGTTCCTCTAACAAACTTAGTTATTTTCGTATCAGCCATCATGACTTTCTGAAAAGCAGATATTAATTTCCATATCTAATAACTACAAAAATGTATGCAGAGGAAAGTCTTCTATATTTCCTTATCTCTGGAAAAAAATGAATTACTTAAATGAGACAACATTTGAGAGGAAATGTAGTGTCTTTGGCCATAAATATGACTCCTCTTATATAAGGGTATGATGTTCTATTGACTGTATTTCTGTCCAGGTAGTCAATACCCTGATAGCTTAGTAAGCATGATGTCAGACAAATGCTCCTGTTCATTATTCATTTTCTTTGAATATATACCTAGTTAATGCAAACTGACAACTTGAATGGTTACCTAGTTATTTTTCAATCACCAAGTTATATATCACATTGAAGACAGTAATAAATGTTGAACTTTCAGATCTTATGCAAATATGTTGTATTTCCATATATCTCCTCCTCCGTAATTTATTACTTTTATGTTTTTATATTGAAAACTATTCATTACCTATTTAATGTCAGGCTTGTACCTACAATGAAATATGAAGAACACCTTTCACTAATTGGAAGGTTTTCTTTTACGATAGTCCTCATAGCAGATTCAAACTGTTAGTCGGAGGCATTTATTTTGAGAGTGGCAGCTTGGGTGCTATAATATGTTCCCTCTGTTTTAAAACATCCCAAAGAATGCTGTCAGCTCTAAGTTTCTATACCTAGTATCTACTAAATCAGATCAGACCATTTTTATAGAACGGTTGCAAATGTGTTTTTTTGAATGTTAAATCTGTTGCTATTTTTCAATCAATTTAAAATGTGTAGAAAAAGTGTTCTGATTGTATATTATCCAATTTTCATCAGCTGCCGGAAGGAAATGCTGTGAAAATCTGTGATTTAAAACCCTTAAAACTTCTGCTTGAAATGCATGTTTTGTTAAGAACATTAGATATGCAAAGTATTTTAAACAGAATTTTGATGTCTTTATTAATAGCATTTTAAAGTTTTAGGATTTCAGATATTCATAGATTTTTTATTCTCCTTGGTTTACAAGGTCATATATTTTAGACCTATATTTCTCCTTTTAAAGATAATTGTAACTGTAAAGGAAAATGGTAAAGGATAGATGAAGAAATAATTATATTATTAATATTATGCTATCCTTTCTTAGAATGAGCAGGGAAAATGTATTTTAGGGAGGCTATCTGTAAAACTATAAGTAACCATAAATATCAGTAAACACTTATTTAAAACTCGTTGTAGATAAATCACTTGTCTGTGAGATATGTGAAATAAGATGATCTTGCCTTCCTGAATTCATGATCTAGTTTAATAAATAAAAATATACACATGCCAAAGGAGGAGTTCACTTAAGTGCTGTTGGAGTTTAGAGTAGAAAAAAATTTTTGCCTCCATTTTACTTCACAGTTAAAGTAGGATTTCAATTGAAGAATAGAGATAATTTATAATAATAATTTATGATGAAAATAATGTTGATAATACTTTTAGATGTATTTTATTAAGTCTAAGCAATCTACCTTTGATATAAAAATAGTGGCAGAAAATAATAAGCCAATTCCAACAGATGATTTTCTTTTTATAGCTATATTTCATTTCATATTAATTGAAAAAAATGGAAGCATAGAGATTCTGTTAATTAGTACCTTATTTAGCTTTTTATATTTCCTTTTACCTACTCCATCAGTTAGTATTTATGTTTAGCCATAGGTGAGGGATTGCCAGAAAAATCATGACTTAAGGGATGTATTTTCTCACTTAAGCAAGTCCTAAGGCAGGGCAGCCCCATGATGTCATTCAGACTCTTTCTAGTCCTTCAGTACTCCACTTCTGTGGTATTAGGTCAGGTCCAGAATAGCAGCAGGAGCTCCAGTCATCATATTTCTCTTTCAGGCCTGCAGCAAGTAAAAAGGACAAAGAAAGAAGATAGTCCTTGCTTTACAAGGGCTTCGTGGAAGTACCACATATTACCTTGCTTGAATACCAATGACCAAAAGCTGTCAGTTAGGCACATCTACTGCCTGGAAGCAGGAAAATGCAATTTTTTTACCTAGATACATCACTGCCCAAACTAAAGATGAAATTCCACTTTGTCATGGAGAGGAAGGGGACACTGAAGGTTAGGGTATGCATATGGTAGTTTCTGTCATCCCTACTGAACATTTTTAATGTTCTTCAAGCACTCTGTGGCATTACTTATTCAAAATGAGCCTGGCTGACATGGTATCCTTACATAAGGTATATTGCTAATGGGTTGATCTATTTTAGGCACCAAACATGTTGTTCATAGCTAGGTAGGCTCCACCCATTCTAGTTATCTGATTATATGGATATTCTGAAAAATTCATTGAAAATGACTGAACCTGAAATGAGAATGATAGCTATCTGGTTGTGTGTTTAACCTACATAAGTGTGTGTGTGTGTGTGTGTGTGTGTGTGTGTGTGTGTGTGTGTGTGTGTGTGTGTGTGTGTGTGTGTGTGTGTGTGTGTGAGAGAGAGAGAGAGAGAGAGAGAGAGAGAGAGAGAGAGATTTCATTTGGATAGATAGATAAATAGGTAACTATATAGGTTATAGGTTGTATAGTTAGGTTGATATAAAAAAGGGAAAAGAAATGGAGATGAGAGGGGAGGGGGAAAGGAAGGAAAGAAAAGAAAAAAATGAAGCTAAGGAATTGATAAAATTCTTAGCAGCATGTCAAAGACATCTGATCTAATAAAAAAAATTCATCTCTACATGTTGATGTATCCTGCTCATCATTTTTTAATGTAGCACATCATCTGCTTTGGATGTCTGTTTTGTCTATGATCCTTTTTTTTTTTTTTTGTAGATGATTCTTCATTTCCACATTTGTAAATGCTAAGAGTATACCTTAAATGTGGTCCTGAGAAAGATTTTTCTCCTAATGTTTCATCATACGTTGGCTTTTTTTACTGACTGTTTAACACTGGGATGGCTCCACCCATCTTCCAACCACCACCTCTTCTGAGTGTTCTTTGTCTTAGGAGCATGTCACAGTCATGCTTCCCCTATCCTCTGCAGGCTGAATTTCTCTGCATAAACCTGGTAGAAGGGTAGAACAGTAGTATACTGAATGGGCTCCTAACTTAGACCTAGATGAAAATAGGGCCCCTGTATGAGGCAGCTCCATGACCCTAACCCTATGTGTCATAGATACATATTGGATATTCTATTCTATTGGATTGATTACTGATGTGAAACAGCAAGACTTACTATCTGAAAAGTTCATGTGCATAAAATTATGGGCCAAGCTACAGAAATCATCGTTGCCAAACTATCTAAATTCAAAAGAATAGCACAGTGTAATTTTACTATCTTTTGAGAAATCATCACAAGAAGGGAGGAGAAACACTGGAAGGATTCACCAGGGGGATTTTCTCCCGCCATATTGAAAATGTTTTCAACATTTTCTGAACTGATTTTGAGGAATTCAAAGTCTCCGTTTCTCCCATCTATAGCTACAGTCTAAAAGAAACTTGGTAGAAGTAAGAAATGGTAGAACAACAGTAAAAGAAAATTGCTACCAACTTGAGAACAAGGTGCTCAGTTATGCTGCTCATAATCTACTCTCATGGGAATGGATTTAACATCTCAGTACCATTGAAATTTGAGAAGACATTTTTAAAATTTGTTATGCAGCAACAAAAATGGTTAAGAGTAAGGTCATACTTTTTTCTTTAAAATATGTGCTTATCTGGTTCATTGAAAAGTAGAAATCTCTATGTAGCAGCCCTAGATGTGATGCTGGTGATATTTAGCAGAGGCCTCATACTTTTCTTCCCTCTTATAAAATTAGTAGACACACTTGTGGCACTTAGATGATTGCACATTCCAAAGTGATCTGTCAAATATCAGCACCTGTGAGCTTCAGGCACATACTGAAGTTAAGAAAAAAAAAATGTATGCGTTGTTTTTATTTTTTGTATTCAGATTGGATTTTAAAAATAAAATAGGTGAACTTCTTTACGGTGTGTCTAAGTTAATTTTTTCAACTCTTGCATAGTCAATGGAGATGGGATAAATAGTATGGGATTTTCATTTGCATTGCCCTTCCTGTTCTCTGAAATAATTTATTATAATTTTCATGAGACTTCATAATATTATTCATTCACTTCATAATTGAAACGTTGTTAAACTCTGCCTCATGTTGATTCCTGACCTATACCAGCCAAAGGCACCTTCTTCTACTCTTTCTCTCCTTTCCAACTAAGTAAGTTAGGAAGTTTGATATCCAATAATAATCTGCATTTATAATTCTGGATTTTTTTACTTGTAGAAATATATAGTGGGTTAACTGATGGAAATGTGGCTTCAATTTTTATATATTCAAATATTAAGAATTGTTACTCTATAAACTTTGAAAACAACAAAAGACTTTTGAGAATTAAAATATGATTTTTATTTTACCAATAATAATTTGTTTATTAATCTGACATGAAAGATTATTAAAAATAAGCAGTGATCACTTATTGTATTCAAACGTGTTACCCAATATCTAGTAGCATAATTAAGAGAATAAAATAATTATAGAATATCAGGATAATTTTCAACAGCTAGAATACTACCTAGTACTTAGTAGAAGCTGAATAGAAACTTATTTAGTGAATTCTATCTCCTAGCTTTTGAAAACAGATGGGGGTGGAAGGGGGGATATGTACCCTTGCTTTAGTAAAAGGTTCATCTAAATTCACAAAGCAATTCTAGTTTGCCTGGTAAATGACAGGCCGTTCATCTTTTGGCAAAGGCAGTAAAAATCTACAAGGATTTAAACACAGATACTCCTGGGGCCAACTTCTAGAGCCAACCCCAATAATAATACTAATAATAATAACAATAATAATAATAGACATTCAGGTTAGATGAGTTCTTCTCTTCCTAAAACATGTTTATTTATTTTGTCTTATCATTTTCTTATTTTACTTAGGCTGCTTTGAATTTGTAATGAGAATAACCGATTGAACTTGTACATTACAAAATAGCCTTGGACTATAAGATTGAATTCTATAGGAAATCCCAGATATGAAAGTCCTCCTCCCTCCTCTGCCCATTTGGGAATAAGTTGTCTGTAATACTCCACATACCCAAGAGGATTTATTCTCTAGCCATCTGATTAAAAACTTAGCGCAGTTTAGGATATTGTTTGGGATATGAAATTTAAAAGTCATTTATAGGTAGATATAATAATTCATTTGATCATTACTTCTCATTAATTTTCTGAACTCAATATCAATAATAAGAAGGAGACTCAGTGGAAGTAATTCACGGAGGCAAGGTAAAGAAAAAAAGAACTTAAACAGAGTAAATTTAAATTAATATAATAGTTTAGAATATAGACAAGATGGACATGAATAAACATGCCAGGAAAAAGTGATATCTGGAGCCAGGAAGAAAGGAGTAATATTTACTCACACATGAAGCATTATTCTAGATCCTGAAATATATTCATAGTTTTGAAATTGGTCTTTATTTTTTATCCCGTGGCCTGTTTTGCTTGACTTCTGTTAGCATTAGTGGTTCATATTAAAACAAGTCGATGAAATATGAGTGAGGCTGAGTGTGTTTCTCAGAGATTAAAAAGAACTATGACAGAGACAAGGCCAAAAACTTACCATGCCAGATATTAACCCTTGGGCTGCCTGGTTTTCTAACACTGGTGGCCAAATGCAGTGATTATAAAAATTGTAATACTTAACTTACACGATTAACATGCTCTTCTCTTTACTGAGCATGTAGACCATAGAATTAGCCTAATTTTCAGTTTCAGTCTTTTGATGACATTCTTCCCAATTAGAATTATTTATCTTTCATATTATTCCTTGTATTTATGTAACTCCTGTGAGTTTTGTACACTTCTAAGAGGAAACTATGCACACGGTTCAGAAAGTCAAAAAATACAGGGTGAAAACACTCTCGTGTAATTTTCAAGTGAATTCAGGAAGTTCAAGGTTTTCGTTAAAAGAACATATGTTTTCAAGGACTTCCGCAGTCCCCCCTGTTTGCCTGCAGAGTTAGGCTGCAGTACCCTGACTCTCCGGGCTTTGACTTCATTAGAAGGAAAACCCTTTGTAGAGGGCATCTGTTCCATTCTAATAATAAATTTTAAGGGAGGTACAGAATCAAAATGAGAAGCAAATGGATTAATTATTCCTCTACATGGGAGCTGGGAATTCATTCACTACGATTGTTCCTCATCACTCTGTGTACTCCTGGGCTTCTGCAGGCAAGAAATGTTAAATGAGAAGTGAAAGGGGTGAGACTTTATTTTCTCATTGTTAGAATTTCTATTTAAGTATTCTAAAATAGAGAAAAGTCCTAGCAGTGGGGCCTGTGCATAGCCTGTCACAGAGGCCACTTCTTGAGCTGAAGGGTAAAGATTTATAAACTAGGGGATCCATTCTCAAGTACATCAGAGTCCAACCGGGAAAGCAGAAGTGTATGGTAAAAGACCTGGCTTCTAACCCTGACTTTGCCCCTCACTAGTTAGATTACCTTGGATACTTAGCATCAAAGACCCCATTTGCAGAAACAGAAGATTAAAACCAATTATTCCCAAGGCATCTAATTCTAAAATCTTATATTTCCATATAATTACAGGCTTGTGTTACTGGAAAGGGCTTCAGTGATAATTTCACAATCCATTCACCTAGTCCAACACTGAATATTGAAAATAGGAGATGTAGCTTGTGGTCATGGGTGTAGAAGTAATTACTTAAAATCATCAGATTGAGCTCTCAAAAGGTATTATTAAGAGAAGCAGACCAACAGGATATGGATTTCAAAACAACTACTCAAGTTAAATTAACCAGTGACCCATCCTAGACATTATTAATCAAAAAATTTTCAATTATAACCTTACATCTTTATATTTAAATATATATATATATATATATATATTCATGGATGTTCTGTCTCTATTCCAAATAATGGTTTGATTTGTATTTCACTTTATATTGATAAGAAGTTGTGGTTATCAAATACTTTCCTTTTTGCAAAAATTTTTGTTTGCTTATTTAATAACTGATCTAGTTAATACAGCATTTTAAGTGATAGAAAAAAGGTCTATTTTCTCTGGCCATATTTTAGGTTTTCCAAGGGTAGGGACCAAGGAACTAGTGCAGAATGTATACTAAGAACCTATGTGTGCACTAGCACAGGTGTGTGTGTGTGTGTGTCTGTGTGTGTGTATTTAGTTGAATTGAAGAGAGGTTATTAGCTTATCTGAATCATCCTTGCTCAGCATGCTCTGCAAACTTATTGAGCATGCTCATCATGTGAGATACCATGTCACCAATGAAACTATTTTTACATTGTTATGTATTTACAACCCACCTCTTTTCACAAAGAATTGGAGGCAATATACAATAAAAAGTCCTATAGTGAAAAAAATTATAAATAGAGACAGAAGATTAATACCAGGGACAAGGAGAATATAAATATGCCAATCATAAGATGAGTCTTGTTGCTGAGCATCACATTTCATTAGGGCTTTCTGGTTGCCAGAGGAAATAAATGGAGGCATGCTCAGTTGCAAGGTCCTCATTAACGGCCATGAGGAAGCACACAGGTCCCTCAGGGGAAATAACACATTTTGATAAACACATTAAATAGTTGTGTTCTCTAGACAAAATCCTGTGGAACTATTCTCATTATTTACACTGAATTCCAAATAAATTGATAATTTTTTTCATGGCATACTGATAGGTTTATCTAGCAATGGTACATTATACAGAATTTTGCTGAGAAACTAACCACTTAATTGACTTGCCTGATTCACTCAAAGTCTTTTGTTTTGTGTATAGGAAAAAAACAAGTTAAACTTAGATTACCAAGGACTTTCCCTTTATTTTTAACATTTTATTGTGATAAGTATGTAACAAAAAATTTACCATTTTAAGAATTTTAAGTATATAATTCAGTGGCACTAGGTACATGCTAATGTTATATAATTATCAATGCTATTTCTAGAATTTACAGAAACTATACCCATTAAGTAATAACTTATCAATTCCACTTTCCTAGCCCCTAGTAACCCATAATCTACCTTCTGTCTTTATGAATGTGTCTGTTCCATGTACCACATACAAGTGGAGTCACGCAATTCGGGTTTTTTTGCGTCTGGCTTATTTTACTTAACATAATTTTTTTAGATTCATCCATGGTGTATCATATATTAGAATTTAATTTCTTCTTATGGCTGAATAATATTCCATTTACCTCTTTCTTTTAAAAATATAATTGTAAATATAAGACCCTTAAAGTCTTCAGGTGTTTTCCATACCCTTTGGGTTGTTAAAATACTAGCAAAATATTCTAAAATGAAATCTGCCAATCTCTTCAGTACCCCACAATTCAAATCATTCTCTCAATTATTTGACTCAAGATTTTCCTTTGATATTATTATCTTGTCTGTTGCAATTTGACCTGAGACTTTCATTATAACCAAGTATCTCTTTAAGGAAAAAAGTTTAATGATATTTTTGTTTAAGAGCTCCATGATACAGCACTTGCCTACCATGTGCAAGACCTTAGGTTCTATCTCCAACATTACACACACACGCACGCGAGTGCACACACACACACACACACACACACACACACACAACACACACACACACTTTGTAGATTTTGGTGTCAAAGGGGTGTCATGTGACATTTTCTTAGTATTCCTTTTTGATCAGTGTAATTATAAAATATTTTCATATAGCTGGTTGTGGTGTTGCACACCTGTAATCCCAGTATGTGGAGGCCTGAGATAGGAGGATCATCACAGGTTGGAGGCCAGCATGTGGTAATTTAGCAAGACCCTGTCTCAAAATGAAAAATTTTCAAAAGAGCCAGAGGTGTAGCTCAGATGTAGAATGACCCTGGGTTCAATCCTCAGTACTACCCACTCACCCACACACACCACACATTCATATTTCCTTTTATATAATTTAGTTTTGTAAGTTTTATCTCTGTTTCCTGGATCTAAACAGCTACTTGCTTCCTGAGAATGTATGAAAGCTCATTGAAAGGTCTTTCAGCATTTCCACAGTCTAAGCAGCAAATATACAAAGTTCAAAGAACATGGAGGTTCAAGATTTAAAAACCATTGACTAGCCGGGCATGGTGGCACACACTTGTAATCCCAGCATTTGGACGGCTGAAACTGGAGGATCCAGGTTCGCGGCCAGCCTCAGCTACCTAGTGAGGCATTCCGCAACTTAGTGAGACCCTGTTTCAAAATAAAGAATAAAAAATAGGGCTGGGGGTGTAGCTCGGAGGTAGAATGCCCCTGAGTTCAATCTCCCCAGTACCACCAAAAAAAAAAAAAAAAAAAAAAAACAAAAAAACCACATTGACTAGAACTTAAGCATTACAAACTCTACCTGAGCATGAAATAAATCATTCCTAGACTGATAGAGCACTTTGACTAGCATATGAAAGGCCCTAAGTTTGATCCCCACAATAGAATCCTAAATCACAAATTAAATGTTTATGAAGTATTTTCCTATTAGGCATGTCCAGATCTTATAATAACATGCTAATATGACAAACGTTCACTAGGCTCTTCTAAGTAATTTAATATCTGAAGAATAAATTTACTGGGGGAAAAAAAGTTTGTTCTTGCTCTAAATATGGACTTAAAAGTACAGTCCTTTATGTGTATTTTTGGGCAAGTGTTCTTTTATATGAACATTTTAATAGATAGAGCTACCTACTTGGCTAGCTGGGCATGGTAGTGCACACCTGTAATCCCAGGTACTTAGAAGGCTAAGGCAAGAGGATTGCAAGTTCAAGGCCAACTGAGCATCTTAGCCAGACTTTGTCTTTAAAAAATATTAAAAATGTCTGGAGATGTAGCTCAGTGGTACAGTACCCCGGGGTTTAATCCCCAGTATGGCAAGAGAAAGAGAGGATGGTGGGGGAAGATGGAGAGAGAACACTACCTACTGGAGAAATTTCTTATAGCATTTTCTCCAACATTTTTGTCTTCATTGAGTTTTGCTAATAAGTTTGGAAATGACTAGATATTAACTAAAATGAACTATAAATATTTTTCTAATTTTGAAACAAACTTGTGAAATAAATACAAGTTCAATACATACAAATCTTTAGTAAAATGCATTTAAGTCACACAGATTCTTGGATTTTTCTTTGGATTTTCATTTTACATATTCTATATATTCGACTAACATACAAATTAAGCATATTATGGACAGGTAACTAATACTCAGTTCTCACTATTTTTTCTAATTTCACATGCCTTCATTTTATATTCAAATTAAAACTTTAAAAATGGCTTAAAATATAGTTTAAAAATATTACATTGTTACCACTTTAATTTTGATATTATGCCTTACTAAAATAAAGTTTTGGTTAATGATCAGTCTAATTTAGTTTAAATGCAGTGATATTTCTAAATTGGGTAATTAATATCTGACATTATTCCCAGTGCCTGACACCTGCTTGAATGTCCTTTACCATGAGGAAAGTTTTCCATTGAGCCAACATAAATAAAATCTGGAAGCTAGAGAAAATAGCTACCTTGAAGAAATTTGGCTCATAAAAACCCCACAAGCACTTTAAATACTTTGCTGTTTTATTTCATGAGTTCTCCTGCCGCCCTCTGTGAGTACATTCTCCTCCTGCTCACCTGATTTACCCTAAGCACCAGTCTAGTGGACTCAGTTATCATGGGCTGTGAGAACACCCGCCCATTCTGGATACAAAGCTGAACCTCAGTCGCTGGGTGGGTTGACCCAATTTAACAGGCAATCTTTACATGTCTACATGTCTCCAAGTGACTTAAAATAAAAAAAAAAAAAGACATTACTAGCTAAAAAAAAAAAAGAACTTAAAATTGGCAGTATGGATTAATAACCAAACATGATTTACTAGGCTGTTAATGTAAGCACAATAACATATTTGACAAAATGTATTGTGTTACTATTGACTATTTCCAATTTCCTGTCATTAGGAAGATTGATTCCCTTTCATCTATATGGCTACGAGAGTATCCTAGTTCTATGTATATTCTCTCTATATATATATATCTATATATAGATATATATATAGATATATATTTGTTTTTATCATTTTTCTCCTCTTCATTCTGTTTCTTGCTCTGTGCCCTTCCATTCAATCATCACTAGAATGGATGTTTCCTTGAGTCACATGTTAAATCAGCCGGCAACTGCAACTGCTTGAAGTATTCCTAAGGGCGTTCGTTTTCCTCCAACATTCGCCACAATAAAACTGCAAGTCCAGTGCCTACTCGTGAATAGTGTCTCCGTTCTGCACACTTTCTGGCTGGCCTCACAGACTCCAGGATACATTCGATAATTTTATAGCTCTTGATTTTTTTATAATGCAGATTCAAAATTGGGAATAAGCTGAAATATACTATATGACACAAAAATCTTTAATCCAAATAACTCGATTCCAAATTATTAATCATTCTCCCTTTACAAAAAATTTCAAGAATTGAACTTTTAGCTATTTCATGCCTATGATTTACATACTATATGGGAACATGTGAAAAAAAGACAGGTTGCCCATAAAAATCCTAAACAACTTCCCAGATAAGACTCATTTATTTATTCATTTATATATTATTTATTTATTTGTATCATTATTATTATTATTATTATTATTAATGTGTGTGGTACTGAGGGTTGAACCTAGTAGCATTCTGCCTCTGAGCTACACCCCAGCACTTTACATTTTTTGGTTTCGAAACAAGGTCTCCCTAGGTTGCTGAGAGTCGCTGTGTGGCTGAGATTGTCCTGGAACCTGAGATCCTCCTATCTCAGCCTCTGAAGTACTGGGATTACAGGTGTGCAACCACCATATTTAGTTTGGCATTTTCTCAACCTTTTTTGTCTGATAGAAAGGCATATGCATAAAGTTTTCGATAGCCCATGAAAAAGAAAAATTCAAGTCAAATTAAGTTTACTCTGTATTAGGGTTCTGCAGAGTGTATTTGAGGGGGGTAATAATTGGCTCATGAAATTACAGAGGCCTAAAGTTCCCACAGTCTGACATCTGCAAACTGGAACACCAAAAAAGCCAGTGTTGTAATTCAGTCCAAGTCTTCAGTCCAAGGTTTTGTGGGGAATTGGAGACCATCTATATGATCTGAGTCCAAAGACCCGAGGACCAGCAAAGTCTGAGGGCAGAAGAAGATGGACATTCTAGTTCAAACAGAAGAAAACAGCCCTTCCTCTATTTTTTTTCACTTTGGGCCCTCAACAGATTGCAGGATGTCCTGTTGTATGGCAAAAACAAATCTTTTTACTGGGTTTACCAATACAAATGCAAATCTCTTCCAAACACACCCTCACAGACACACCCAGAAATAATGTTTTCCCATCTGCCTGGGCATCCTTTTGCCCACTCAAGTTGACACATAAAATTATCACACTCTATTTACATGGTATGCATTTTGAGACGCACATCACCATGCATACAGTCGGTGCTGTTCAACAATGGTGCTAGTGGTAGTAGAGAATAGGTGTGAACCATTGAATTTTTTTTTTAATCTTTTATTGTAGTAATTCGTGTGAACCATTGAATTTTATCTTAAAATTAGTGTTCTTCGTGACTACCCTAGCTTTGTGAAACAAAGATCTATAAAACTATAACCCTTGGAACTGTGCTTGCCATTGTAGTATCTTCTGTTTGCATTTTGAGAAGAGTACTGCAATCCTTAGTATTCTTTACTGCTAATAAATCTCTGCATATAAATGTTACAATTATACCCCAGTACAAAAGTAATTTGCTTTTATTTTTCTTCCTCATTATTTAATTAATTGGGATTTTTCCGTAGAAGCCAAAAATATGAACTCCACTAGCTCTTAATGAATGATACAGGAAAATATAATTTCTCTGTGAATGTTAGGTTGATTGGAAAATGTCATCCTTTGACCTACTCAGCATTGCTAATCAAGAGGAGTGTTCAGAGGGACTCACAGGTAGAAGAAACAGGCTACAATCCATCAGCTACCCCCTCTGTTTGTTTAAATTACAGTTTTTGTCAGGTATCAGACTTAGGGTATCTGAGGAAAGCCATGCCAACTTGGTTGAGAGCATACATGGCCTTGTCTCTGGTAATTGGACTGCGAGCTGAATTTCACCTTAAGCTGTTTTGAATTAATGCAAGACATCAGCCACTGGCTTTAGGTGGTTTAATTATCAGAATTGTCACATTTTAGTTATCAGCCCAAAGGGTGCATGCTGGGGTTGATTGTGAACATGTGGTAGTACCTGATACAGGTTACCCGATGGCCAGATATGGGTCAATTCTGGAACAGACTTATTTTAAAGGAGCACTGTCCCAATTCAGAAATATTTGTGGATGGGAATCACATTTTCAAAGAAAAAAAGAAAGACTACTTATATACAAAGCTGTTAAGTGTCCAGAAGAAAACAATTAGACCCGTTACAATCTTGGCCTCCTGTATAGGATTTATGCTACTCTTAAAAGATTCCTAAATGTCCATATTCAATAATTTTTTATTTAGACATTTAAAATTATTAAAATCAGGCAATTATTCTAATGTGTTAAACTGAACTGTACCTCACTCTATTATTAGAATAAAATCAATTACTATTGAAGTCTCTATTACAAATCAAGTACAATATAGTCTTGCCTATTGTTCTTGTGTAAAGGAACTCTAAGCATTTATCTGGAAAATCTTCAGTGTCTGAGGGTTGGTGCCACTTTCAGTGCTATGTGTTTAACTGCACTTTTTCTGAAATTCTATAAGTGAGAATGCTCAACTAGAGAGCATATTATCCCAATGACCATCACAGTGCCCTAAATTCTATTGTTTTCCTGGATGCTATTGCTTTCCTTGAAGCATCAGTTAAAATAATGGAACTAATTCTTCTGAATCACTGCACTCTTATCCCAGTTCAGTTCTAATAGTATTGACTACAATCTAAGCATTTTTGCTTCACTCAACACGGCTCTTAAAGGGCTTTCCCTTTTGAAGGCATACTCTCTGTGGGTGGTCAATACCCTTATGAAATTGTCAGACTTGAAAGTAAGATGGATTGTTACTGGAACATTAAGTAGGACATAGAGCAGATGAAATTTAAATACGAAGTTGCAGCTGTTCATAAGCTCAAAAAACTTAAATTAGTTCAGCCGAACTGCTGAATCCCAGTGAGAAACAGAGGAGTTGGCTGCTCATTGCCCAATAGGAGGAAATGCATCCAAATAAATTGAGCCCTTGCCATCCTCCAAAACTAATGTTTACACTAAGTGATTCCCTCCCCAATCGACCCTTTTAATCTAATTTGTTTACAATCCCTGTAGAACAAACACGGACCCTAAGTCACATGGTTTCTCCTACTACTGAAGAGCTTTTGACATCATGCTCCCCTCCTTCTTAACACTCTCTTCCTCTGCTTCCCTGAGCCCTCCTAATATTCCTATCTTACTTCCTCTTTATTTACTTTCCTACTTCTCTTTCTACCAGTCCTCTTCCTGTAGAATTCTCAATGTTTCCACTCTCACTTTCTTTATCCAATTCCTTAGATTGTTCACCTACTCTTACCATGTCAGTTAGCACCCGTGGGCTCATTATTGAAGCAGCAGTTTCTGCTGAAACCTTGATTCTTAATTTACTTCCAGTTGTTTGATCATGTGGCCATGTTTCTAAAGTCCAGTTTAAGTGTGTGTGATAATTAAAGATGGATTCCTTGTCTGACCTCCTCCTGTGGTTTGAATGAATCCTCTCCTAAATTCAGGTGTTGCCAATGTGATAATGGTAAGAAGTGGGGCCTTTGAGCAGTGATTTAGGCCTTAATGGTTCCTTTTTTACGGGCTTGATAGCACCGTCTTCCAAAACACCATCTAGAAAGCAGAGAGCAGCCCTCACTAGGTGCTGGCAACATGATCTTTTGCTTCCTAACCTCCATAATGGAGAGATATTTTCTGTTCTTTGTAAATTACCCAGTCCGTGGTGTTTTGTTATAGCAGCACAAAATAGACTAAACATTTCTCATTGCTATTAACGCTCAACTCCCTGTTACCCTGCTCCCATGACTTTCATATTTTGAAGTCACTTTATTACATCTCTCTTCTATCCCATGCTCATTTAGCCATTAAGGACTTGTATACTCACTTCATAAAGTTTCTGATTTATTTCTCCTTCCTGTGTCATACTACTTACTCCAATTTAGAACATCATCCCCTCATTTTTCAGTTTCAATAGTGGGTTCCTGAGTATCACCTCTCTATTTCATGCTAGTTGAACACGTTAGACATATAGAGTCATTTTTACCATGTATTTCCTTTGTTAAGAATCTATATTAGCCAGGCATGTTGATGCACGCTTTTATCCCAGTACTTGGAAGGCTAAGGCAGGAGAATCACATGTTCTCAGCCAGTCTCAACAACTTAGTGAGGCCCTGTGCAACTTAGTGAGATCCTGGTTCAAAATAAAAAATGAAAATAGGTCTGGAGGTATAGCTCAGAGGTAGAATGCCCCTGGGTTCAAGTCCCAATATCTCTCTCTCTCTCTCTCTCTCTCTCTCTCTCTCTCTCTCTCTCTATATATATATATATATATATATATATATATATATATATATATATGCCTCTTTTGTGAAATAAAACAAATATAAATCCCCAACCTAGAATTAAGGGCCTGTATGAACTGAACCCGTTTTACATTATCAATCTTCATTCTTATAATACTCTTCTACCTAGACTTTTTGCCTCTCATCAGCACTTTTAGCCAGTTTTGCCCCCTTACATACTCACCTTTATCCTTGTTGGTATTCTTCTCTCCTCTCTCTACTAAAAACAGTCCTATATATTTTTAACAGTCAGTGAAAGATTCGCCCTCACAATGAAGTTTGCCTGCACTGACACTGGCCCACAGTGATTTTTCTCATGCATTGATTTGCCTCAGAATGACACATACAGACTGTAACTCTCTATGAATTTTACAGATTGCTCCCAAATTGTTTTCTATTTTATCATGAATCTATGAATTTCCTCTCAAACAAGATTTAACATTCCTGAAGAGGAGAAACTGTGACTCGTACCATTTTAAATGTGTGAATTCTACCATTGAGTTTAAAAATAACTATTCCTAGTTTCTGGGATGTTTCCCCAATTCAGTTATTTCTAATCCCTGTGTGAGTATCAGAGGAACTAGGTCTTTAATGGCATAATCAGATCCCATGTCAAATAAATGACATTAAGAGTGTCATTAATATAATTCCGTATTCCCAGAGATGTTCTGGAAGGTTTATATGTATTCTCATTTATTATAAATACATTGAATCATGCTTAAATGAAAAAGACTGAATAAAAATGAATTTAAAATTATAAAAAGAGAGGTTCTATAAATGTAAGAATTAATGTCTACATTCTCACATAACTCTAAGCAAATATACAGAGCAAGTGTGGTCTTACTCATTAAACCACAGTCTGAACTCGTTTCATATTATTTTATCCAAAAAAGTCGTGCACCTGTGGAACAGAACTGAACATTAGCCCCCAGTAATATAGCTAACAAATTATAGACATCTAGATTTCATTTGGAAAAAATATGAAGACAGACATTATCTACCTCCGCCTCCTCTCCACTCCATTCCTCCTAGGACCCATCAGGTATTTTGTGGGTTCCAAAGTAGGTATCAATGAGTACAAAGATGTCTGCCTCTGTGATATCATCTGTATAATATAAAATTCATTGACATATTTATGCTTTTATGTAACTAATAATCCCAAATGAAACATTCTTCTGACTATGAAAGAAAGGGCTTTTGTTAATATTTGGGCTTATTTCTACATTTAATTTTTATTAGGCTTTTAAAATTCTTAATAAGTATAAGAAAACATAGCTATAAGTTTTAGCAATACAGGACAGTCTCACACAATATAGAACTCTCTTAATGTTTCACTAATGCTTTTTAAATAAGCATTATTTACACTTTTAAAATGTATTTTGTAGAATACATACCTGTAATAAAGCATTATTATTGCTCATATAAATAACATAAGATGTTTTTTCTATATGTGGGAGGAAGGAAAAAACAGGTTGATTAATCATGTCTATATTTCTTAAGACTTGAAAAGGGTAGGGGGGTGGTCTGTCAGATCAGAAGAAAGATGATTTTTGAAAGTAAAAAACTGCAAAGAAAATGTTACCAACTATGAACTCCTAAAGCTTTTTGGATAATGAGCTGGTCTTAGTTAACAGAATATGGTGCGATACTATCAGTTTTCTGATGAGTAATAATGCTACCATTAAGCCCATATATGGACTGGTCATCATATTGTGAAACAGGGCTTTCTACCCTCAATACTTCAGGGCTAAGGAGATGTATAAGTGCATTGGAATAGTCCTAATACCCTCAGACTTGTGTGCCACAAAGACCTACCTGTAATGCTCAGATTCCATATAGAGATATTCTCATTTATAGGCCTGGCAGGCTGGGTTTCACCAAAATAGTTATCCATTATTTGCTGGCAGCCGATAAACCCATCAAAAGGTAACCAATAAGTAAGAACTTATTTGAAGAGTGACATTATCTTACTACTGTCAGGGAGTGGGAGCAAAATAGCCATCAGATTATTGTATTTAAAAAGAGAAGGGGTGTTTGGAAGTAGTTTTTTTTTTTTAAGGTCAGAATCCTTAATCCAAAGCTGCAGAAGATTTGATGTTTTGTAAATGGTTGGTTTTATCTGGGATCTGGTTGGGGACTTTGCCAAGTGAACAGTCTCCAAGTCAGTTGCAGAAATTTAAAAAAAAAAAGGAAATTAGAACTTCACCAGTTTAAGATAGAATGATATGTCAGAATAGGTATCTGAACATCATTTTCAGCCAGTTACAGGTGCCGCTAGCTGTAATATATGCATATCTATGCACACAGTGTGAAAAAGGGGGCTAATGTCCATAAACATGCAAAGACTAGGAAATTCATTAATTAGGGTCATTTGTACAATTCCATTGTCAACTTTAATCACTTGTTTGAATTGATGTCTCCTTTAGAAAGTCAATGCACAGTCCTTATTTACTTATTCAGCAAGAGTATTGTGGAGAAATATCTTCTACATGACCTATAATGTAATTTCTAGTAACACATTCATTTCATTCAAATAAGAGGGAGGTTCGCTTTGACACATTAACATAAACTGTTGAATTAATAAACAGTTATTAACCATGTTAGATTTTGTTCCCATCAGAGAAAATAAATGTATTGTATTTTGCAAGTATGTATCAGTTGACTACTGTGTGTCTTTTAGTAAATAAAAGTCCAAACAAAAGTCAGTATTTTGTTTTACTAAAAAATTTTATTTTTAAAAATTTAAACATCTGAAAAGGCTTAGATCATTCCATAAGTAAAATAACAAATTTCCCTCTGAGTTCAACTATAAATGGAGGTCCTAATTAGCTAACTTGTTATTAGCTATTTCATTTATCAACATTTAGTTAGAACATGTAGTTACATAAGCTCCTTCATTAACTACAGAGTTTCCCAGCCAACTAACCCTTCTCTATTCTAGCTATGACACTTTCTCTACCTGACCATCTCCTAAAGCCCCCCTCCCTTTTATGCCCAGCTCAAATTTTCTCTTAACTTTATTTAATCATGTTCTCATTGGCAAATCTGTTACACATCCACACTTTCTTTGGTTTATTTAAAGGTAGTTATTTTCCCTCATAAACTCATTTCTTTGGCTTTCTCCCTGATAATTGCTTTCTTTGCTATTATTCCTACTGTGTTTAAAATGTGAGCATTATATTTAAAGAGTATACTTTTTAATAGGCTTTCCTCCCCCTTGCATTGACTGTCAAGCTCTGAATTGAGGAAATGTAGGTATCTGTGGAAGAGAGGGAGCCTTGAGCTTGGAGAGAGGCAGTGAGTGAGTGGTTAGGAAGTGTATAAAGAAAGCCCCCCCCCCCATCTAAAAGCCAGAGAATTAGTTCAAGAATTTTTTTTTTTTCATTTTTATGAAAATGACCTCAGGCAAGTCACTTAATCCCTCTAGACCTCCATTTCGTTGCCTATAAAATGAAAGTGTTGAATAAGCTCATCATGATCCCTTTTAAAATTAAAATTCGTGATTCTGATATATCGCACAAAGATTTTTAGGAACTGAAAAGTTTTACCGAAGTTGAGAACAATGTTCCCCCCAAACATCCTGGTATTTCCCATAATTAAAATGTAGCTTCTGCTTTTCATCTTGGAGGATGACAGATCCAACTTTTTCCCAGATGTATCTCAAAGCCAGGTGGGAAAATATGAAGTGTGAACATTCCGGAGCCATGGACTATGCTAAATGCACACACATGATGGATGAAGATTCTGACAAAGGGACCAGGAGGAAACTGTTTCTTTACAAGTGGAAGTGTTTATAGGGATGCTGGAACACATTTCATGAGAGCAGAGGACCAGGGCTTATGGCTTCCAGCTCCCTTTTTCTTTGTTGTGTAGATGGGCTGGCTTTTGTGAAGGAGAGCTGTGTCTAGATGGCAGCTCACTGGCCTTAGCCTGGAAGTTACATGGATTCCTTCTCCCTGCAGTGGCCTTCTGATTAATCCCAGGAGGCCAGGCCTGGTGGTGATAATTTGTGGCATCACAGACATGTTACAGAGTGAGTTCCAACCATTAAACACCCTGATAAGAAAACCCAAGGTACGTCTCCACACCAGGGGAAACACTCTTCCTGGAAGTCATCCTGCAAAAACTCCAGTTGTTACTGACACTTTTTTGTTATTCTATACAGTCCTTAAAAAAGGATCCCTTCTTTTCACCCTGATATTTCCTCCCTGGAAACACCTAATTTCTCAAAGGGTTTCACTTTAGACTCTTTGCTCTTTCCTTTAGCCTGTCAATTTCAAAGCTATTTTTGTTGTTGTTCTGTCCCCAAATCTGTAGCCTAGAATTTCAAACAAATTAGAGAGCACATGAATTCAACACTTCAAACAAAATTATTTTGGCACAAATGAAAGGTTTAAGTGGAATGGTTCTTAAGTGGAATGATTCTTCTGACATTTTCCCATATCCACCTCATTTTTTAATTCATAGTTCATTTAATTCAGTTTTGACACAGATATAAAGATATACTAAAGAGCATGAAATATGTTATTAGTCAAAAGACGCATTCTTCCATCATTCTTCCTCGCTAAGTGTATCCACAAACACTGTTGCAAGTGCCTGTATCAGATTAGTCTTTTCTGAACCAATTTCATACTAACCAAACAAGGTAAGCTTAGCACAATGCTGCACACCTGTAATCCAGTACTTGGGAGGCTGAGACAGGAAGATAGCAGGTATGAGGCTAGCCTTAGCAATTTACTGAGACTCTCAGCAACCTAGTAAGACCCTGTTTCAAAACAAACAACAACAACAAAAATGGCTGGTGGAGGTGTAACTCAGAGATAGAATACCCCTGGGTTCAATCTCCAGTACCAAAAATAAAAAATAAAAATAGAACACTGTTTCATTTGCAAGAACAAAATTAGAACTTTGATCAAGAACTTTGATTCAAAAATCTCATCATCTACATCTAAATTTGAAAATTGGAGGTCACTGGAAATACTGAGCTTTTGCCTCTTTCAATTTTAAGTACCTGAAGAAGCATTATTAGGCAAGAAAAATTTCCATGCTGGCCAATGATACATTTGTATAAAGAACAGATTCAATAGCTGTATTGATGTTGGCATCTTCCAAAACGTTTTTAGCCCTATCCCAAACAAGAAATCTATTCATTTTACTTTTGTCTTTTTTACTTTATTCAGTAAGTATATGGCTATGCTTCCATCAGATAAAGACTTGAAAGACTTGCCCTGCCCTTATGCACTTATTTACTGACCAAACATTCACCAAAACTGCCTTGTATTAGAGAAACTTAGAGGCCATATGACTCACGGACAATTTTGTTCCTCCACTAACTGTAGCAAGTTACGAAGGCACCATTAGAAAATCTTCCTTCATCTGCTATAGGCTGATAAGATCAAGTAAAGCAGCTATATTCCCTTCATGCGATCCAACTTCATTGAAAAGAGAAAATGGGAAAAGATCAGTTTATACTAAAAATAATTCTGTGGTACCTGATCACTTGTTTTTGTTTGTTTGTTTGTTTGTTTTGTTTGCAGTACTGGGAAATGAACCCAGGGGCATTCTACCTCTGAGCTACATCCACAGCCCTATTTTTTATTCTTTATTTTGAAACAGGATCTCACTAAGTTGCAGAGGGCCTCCCTAAGTAGCTGAGGATGGCCACAAACCCAGATCCTCCAATCTCAGCCTTCCCAGTTGTGGGATTACAAGCATGAGCCACCACACCAGGCTCACCATTTGTGTTATATATAATCTTGGGAAAAAGCAGTAGTAGATAAGTCCACACATCTGTGGCTAAACACAGACACTTCTTCTAGTAATTCTCATCAATGGGTGATATAATAAACAATTACAATCTATTCCAGATTTTTTACTTTTTTTTTCAGTTTTGCTCACCTTTGCTATCTTTATGTCTAAATCCTATTGATGATTTATGTTTCTAATTGACTACATCTTACATTATTAACATGAAAGAAAGGAAAGAGCCTAAGACTCATCAACTTCACTTATGTGGGGTTTTTAATCGCTAAAATATTTCTTAGTCCTGCTGAAACCCATGTTGCTATATGTTTTAATCAGTAAACTCTCTTACTACCAATTATGCTTCTGTACATCTACATTCTTAAGATATCTAAAAGTTTTCATATAACCCATCACAGTATCAGATCAGTTGGGGAAATATTCTTCGTGGTAATTCTCCTTTAATACTTTTTATCTGTCATGTGATACAATTCTGAGGGCCCAAAATTTCAGTTTGCAATATTATTTCAAAATTGTCTTTACTAAATATATTTCATTCACCAATGTTTCAAAGTAGTGTCTTGGAGATATTGCAATTTTTATTTTGTTGCTTATTGATTCAAAGAAAAGAACATTCAGCTAAAATGAATTCATCACTAAATTATCACTTTATCTTTTTTCATTTTTAATGGTGTATTGTAATCACACACATGATGAAGTTCTGAATGATAAAGACATGCATGCATACTGTACCTGGTAAGCTTCCCCCCAGTGTCCACCCTGCCCTCTCTCCCTCCCCGTGCACAATAGTTAAGTTGACATTGATAATTTTGTGACGTTGATAATTGATAATAATGTCAACTGAAGTGTTTCCTTCATCAAATCTCCCTCCCCTCACCCATCTCCCTTCCTTAAGCTCCCTCCATCATTCCACTCGGATTTCTCCTCTTTTGTCTGTATCCCAATTTCTCCGTGGCTTCCTCATACGAGGGAGAACATAATGACTGATCTCAGTCAAATATTCTCTAGTTCCATCCATTTTCCTGCAAATGTCATAACTTTGTTCTTTTTATGGCTAAGTAAAATTTCATTGTGTGTGTATCCCATAAATTTGTAATCCATTCATCTGTTGATGGGTACCTATGCTGGTTCCATAATTTGACTATTGTGAATTGTGCAGTTACAAACATTGATCACATATATTATTACTATAGTATTCTGGTTTCAACCCATGAGCATACTACACACCCAGCAGTGTCTTACTAAGTTGATACAAGCCTCACTGAATTGCTGGGGTTGGATTCGAACCTGCAATCCTCCTGTCTCAGCTTTGCAACTATTGGGATTGCCAGTGTGTGCCACCACTCCCAGCTCTAACAAAAGATTTTAAATCAATTTTATTTAATTATTTATTTTTGTATAACATATATTGTTTAATTTTGTTTTATTTTTAATCAAATGGTAACCTCTAAAAATGTTGCTATACCATTTTCTATAAACTGCCCCTGTAAGTAATAAGGCAATAATTTTATTCAGTGTAACACAGATATTGGTTTCTTACATTTTAAAACACTTATATTAACACTTGCAAAGATTTGGTATAAAAATAATACATGTCCTTTGGACTAACTTTTTTTTCTTTATTCAGAGTAAATAACTAGAAATCATGGGTTTTTCTTGTTGTTTTAAGTTTTTCTTAATACTGTCCCTCTTCATCTCATGATCACTTTAATTTCTTTTAAACAAAAGGGCTAAATTAATTGAAAGACTAGTCTTCAGTATACATGTTATTGAAGAAGGAAAAAATAAAGTCTTATATATTGGAAATAATATGAAAAAGTATATATTATCTTTGAGTACTTAAGACTTAAAGCAGTTCTATTTTGTTTTCATTGTTTGTTTATAGATTAAAAACTTAGGGTGTAGCCGGGTGTGGTGGCCTACGCTTGTAATCCCAGTACTTGGGAGGCTGAGACAAGAGGATCCGGGTTCGCAGCCAGCCTCACCTACTTAGTGAGGCCTTAGGGCTGGGGAGGTAGTTCGGAGGTAGAATACCCCTGGGTTCAATCCCCAGTACAGAAAAAAAAAAAAATTAGGGTGTATTTTAGAACCATAGAATTAAGAGAAATAAAGAAAAATACTTCTTAAAATATATATAAAAAAAAATTAACCTTTTCTTTTCTTGTACTGGGGATGGAACCCAGGAGCATTCTACCTCTGAGCTACATACCCAGCAGAGCGTTGCTAAGTTGATGCAAGCCTCACTGAGTTGCTGAAGTTAGTTTCAAACCTGCAATCCTCCTGTCTCAGCCTTCCAACTATTGAGATTTCAGATGTGTGCCACCACTCCCAGCTCTAACAAGTTGTTTTTTTTTTTTTTTTTTTTTTTTTTTTTTTTGCGGTACTGGAGATTGAACTCAGGGGCATTCTACCTCCGAGCTATACCTCCGGCCCTATTTTTTATTCTTTATTTTGAAACAGGGTCCCACTAAGTTGCAGAGTGCCTCACTAGATAGCTGAAGCTGGCCACGAACCCGGATCCTCTGGTCTCAGCCTCCCTAATGCTGGGATTACAAGCGTGCGCCACCACGCCTGGCTTAACAAAAGTTTTTAAATCAATTTTACCTAATTATTTTTGTATAGCATCCTAACAGCATTTTATCAGCTACCCTGCATATTTTATTGTTGAAGTAAAACTTCACCACCACCACCACTGATCTTGTTCTAGTGTACATTGTTATAATATTTATTGCTGCAATTAATTTAGAAGAGAGATTTTCTCGTACACTCAGAAATTTATGAAAATAACAACTTCCATGTTGAAATTTCTCACTTTATCATAGCTTAAATGAGTTCATTTTCAAAATTTGAGGAAGATCTTAAATGTTAATTGGTTGATAAGAACGTTTATAAGAAGCCCCTATTGTCAATGCCAAATACATTTGGCTTTCTAAATTAATTTAAATTCAAAAATAATTTAATGAATAAGCTTTTTCCATTAAGAGTCTTAATTAATTATCTAAAAATATGTCATTTTTGATCACTTTACCTGGCTTTCATCACTCAAAAATTCAAAAAAATCCAAGGAAAATAAACAAATTTTGGCTGAAGAATTAAAATAATGCTAGTTGAAAATTAGCTCATCCTTTCACATATTGTGTATAAGTGGTCCAAGGAGTATCATTGACGATACCAAATGCTTAGCAGTTCGAATATGTATATTTGTTGTTTGTTTCCCATTGAAGCTATATACATCTCCAGTTCCCAACAGACAAATACAGAGATTTAAAATTTCAGTCTCTACTTGAAACTGACCCTCTTGCAATATACTCTTGACATCTCTGAGTCCCTTAAGCCCTCTTTTTCCTTCAGCTCAATTCAATAAATTCAATTCCATGAGCATTAATTGGGCTTCTTCTCTGTGTAAAGCACTCGGTGTGAAGTACAACAAAGGATAAACTTCTGTCCTCCATGATTTCACCACGGAAGAGACGTGCTCCTTTTTTTCCACTGGAGAATGAGAGCTGCCAGTAGTATCATTGGGAATAGCAGTATAACATCTGGATGTAGCTAGTTTCTTTATTTTCTCTCAAGTGGCAAATCACCTCACTGAGTGGGCATCCATTTCTGCCTGAGTTTTTGTGCACCTGTACATGTGTGCACACACGCTCATCTCCATCAGTTTCTCCAAGACAAGTAGACTTTCCTATTTTTACTTTTCTTTCAAATAATCTCCTTCCTATAAACCAACAGTTATTTCTCATTCCCAGTGGTCACGGAGGTTCATTAGAAATATTTCCGTAAAACAATGCAAGTTTACATTCACTTAACTCAGAAAAATAACCAGCAACCCCTCTCTATATGATGATAAGTTAGAATAAAGAGGAAGAAAAGAGTAAAAATTAAAGATATCAGAGTCCCTCAGAGCAACACTACTATTATATTTTTACAAAGTTATTTTCTACAATCATTATTATTCAGTAGAGTGGTAAAAAATAATTTGAATAAAATTTATGATGACAGTATTATATTTTTCCACATTTTATATGAATGCAAGTGCCATCAGAGTAGTTTGTATTCAGTTTAGTAGAGTGTAACTCTGAACATTCGTTCAAAATACAATGTTTTGTTTCTAATAATATTTCAAAATGGCAGACAAGTAGCTCATGATGACCTCTTTGCCTAGTGTGCATGGCTAATGGCTCAGAAAGTGAAATTCTCCCAAGTCAATTGGCTAGCAACTCTCCTCTGGGCTCACAGTTCAGGTGAGAGCCAAATTCAGGGCTCACAATTCAGGTGAGAGGGAGACATTGACCTATACACTTGTCCTGATAATTACCAGAGACAGGAGACACCTGACACTAACCTTCTTCTCCATATCACAGCTCTTCTGTAACCAAGAAACTTACAATGGTGTGAGGGGGGTCATACATATATTCGACCTTTGTGACAAAAATATAAGACCCTGTCTGTAGTGATGAATCAAGTTATTGGATGGAAGTCCATGGCCACAGTGACCAGGAAGAGTGACCACATCTGCTGCTCTCAGAGTGACCACATCTGCTGTTCACGCTACCCTAATAAGAATCTTGGAATAAATTTTAAAATTCCTTTGCTTTCAGGAAGGAAAAAAAACTGGGTGGCCTCTCCTTTGGGGCCACCCAGACTTTGATCCACTTTTGAGGCAAACTTCAATATTTCCTCTCCCAGTTCTTTAGATGAGCCTCTCATCTGTCTATAAGAATTATCTTAGAGATTTCCCATGGAATTTGCCATTCTGCAGTAAGAGCCAATAAGCTTGACAATATTTCTCCCATAGTATGTGTTCTATAATATTTTTGCAGATATTTACCAGAAATACTCACAGCTGAAAGCCCCTTAACACACCCCTCACATCAACACACACATTCACACTCTTTCCAGCTGCCCGCTATATTTAAAATCATAGAATTTTACCGCAATGTTTTCCCACTTTGGGATCTTGTTTAGTGTAAAGTTATGAATTAAAATATAAAATACCACCAAAAATATCGATTATATCAGAGGCAACTAATTATTATAATATGGTGATTTTTTTTTATGTTGCTGTCACATTTTAACATCCTTCATTTCCCCAAAAAAGCTGCAAATGGATAACTAGAGAAAGTTCCCCCACCCCTTCTCTAATGGGAATTCTCACTCATATGATTTAGATAATATGTAACAAAGAAGCAAATCACAGGACTGGATAGTTTTAATCAAATTTGAGCCATATGATGCCAGACGAATGTATGGCTTGGCATAAAAATCTGGAAGTCCATGTGTTCTCGATAAAGAGGTAAATGCCTGTGTGTGAGTACGTGTGTGTATATGTACACACACCCATAAAGAATTATATATATATGTCCAAATTCTGCTGTCACTTTTTAAAGTCTCAGATGTTTTTCTTCTTACATGTTTGCTTGATGTTCAAGGACTGACATAGTTTCTTTAGCCATATTTTTTAAGTCATTCCCCAATATAAGTAAAAAGGGTTCCATTATTTGTCATAACTAAAATTGAATGTACGTTTAATAGCAGTTGGCTCAAAAAAAAAAAACCCTATTAAAATAATAGAAAGTGGTCCTCAAATGTGATCACAAATGGTTTGTCAGTACCATTGATAGGCTTCTGGCCCAACACCCTGCTATATTATCCAGGCACATGCACATTTAGATATTTGAAGTCTGTGCTCCAGGAGAGCAGAAAGGGATTTTCATATGACATGGTGGGATGGGATGAAGATTAACTGAAAGTAGCATTCATCGTAGAATATTTAAGAACATTCTGTTTTACAATAGGTATTAATCTCTGCATCACCTGCATGAATATGACTTCTTAATTTGAAGTTTTGGGGAAAATCCTTATATCCTTTCACAGTTTGGTTGTCTGATCCCATTAGTGGTTTCTTCCTGCAGACAAGTAGAAGGCATTATATTCGCTTGGTAAATATTAATTGGATGCTAAATCTTGAGCCATTCACAGTGCCCTCTTAGGAAGCATTTCTCTTACTTCACAATCCACCTAATTTTTTATTTTTCTAAAAATCCCAACTTTTCAATCAATTTTTGCAAGCATGGGTATTCGTTACAGAGTATTCAGTCCAACCACCAGTTAGAAAAGTAAGAGTATTACAGAGGAGAACATTGATCTTCCCACTTAATTTATGGATATCTGGAATTATATACTGTGCTCTCAAAGTGCTCCATGGAAGTTTTCCTTGGCTGATCATCGGACATGAGTGTTTCTGTTCCTGGTACCTCCCTTTCCAGCCCAGAGATAGGAATGGCTGTTAACAATTCCAACCACATGATGGGAACTCACCTCTAACCCAATCTGTCATCTTTCCCAGAACACATCATCTCTAATCAACTAAAACCAATTACACTGCATGACTTTGGGTCATTAACATCCCTATCTCAGTCTTCTGTAAAGTGCAGAACTTGCAAAACATTACTGTTAAGGTCCTTCCATACCTAAGATGCTGTTGGTCTAAAAACACATGACCTTGCAGAACAAGCTTCTTTCCCAGCATATCAAGAGATGAACACAATCTGTAGCCCCAACAGTGGTGTCCTCCTGGTTTTCTTCTTCTAGTACTGGCCAGTCCTCATTCCATTCGATGGGTCCTCATCCTAGGCCTGACCACTAAGTGTTTGTGTGACTCGGAGCTCCAGCCTCATGCCTCCTCTTTCTGATTCTGTATAGAAGCCCTTGATCTCAACCAATTCCATGGGTTTAATCAATGCCATCTCTATAAGATAATGGTTTCCAAATTCCTATCTTTAGCTCTAACCTCTCCATTGAACTTTGAACTTCTATCTGTCTATTCAGCATCTCCTCTTGGAGATTTTGGGAGCATTTAAAACTTCATAAGCTGTGCTGTCAATATTCACAGATCCTCCCACCTCTCCAAAAACTCAATACTCTTCCAGGGTTCTATACCTCAATCTCCCCATTATCCAGCCAGTTCTAAGAATTGTCATTTACTCTTTTCTTTTATATGTATCTCACATCCACCAGCAAAAACTGCTATCTTGTAGTATCTCCAGAATCTGACCATCTGACACATTTAGTTCACAACATCTTCATCCCTATATGGTACATGAAAGCCATGTGATTGATTTACTTCCTCTCTCTGTTTCCCACAGCCTAGGATTCACCTTACAGCCCTTTAGGACAAAGAAAATCATATAATGTATGCAGTTAAAATACTCAAGTTTCTCTGATCACATTTGAGATCCACCATAATGCAGCTCTGAGCAAGTCTCAACTCTCCATTGCTCAAAGTCTGGCCTTGTCACTGTTTACAGCATCTCACCCCTGCTGCCAGCATTGCTCTGGCCTCAAATGTTTCCACAGATCTCTCGTTCATCTCATTCAGGTCCTTGCTCCAATTCTGCCTTTTCAGTGTGCCTTATATAAAATAGTATATATTCCCATTGTGTCTATCTCCCTTTAAGTTGATTTGTTCTTTTTAGCACATATTCTCTCTGACAAAATATTATATACAGTCATGTGTCATTCAACAACAGGGACATGTTCTGAGTAATGTGTCATTACGTTATTTTATCATTATGCAGCACAAACAAAGATAACTATGACATTACTAGGCAATATAATGTTATAGGACTATCTTATATGTGCACCATCACATTACATGGTATATGACTGTATTTACCTTTAAATATTCCATCAGTAGGTAAACCTTCTTAAAACCAGGAATAGGTCTGCTTTGTTTATGGTACAGATACCGAGATACACAATATGTGTTTAAGAAGTAAGGTTTAGACCAATAACACACAGCATTAATTCATAAGCTCCTGCCACCTGGGCAAATCCAGTCTGCGCTGCCGAGGTGAGGCTGCGTGAGAACTCAGCTAACTTCAAACATGACAAGGGTGGTAACAACACTTGTCACTTATTGTGTATGCCATTGCAAATAATAAACTAATTATTATTTATTCATTTACCTTACTTAATCCTCAAAATAGAGCTATCTAGGATTTCTTCTACTTTGGGGATGAGAAACCAGAAGTATGAGGTTCAAAATTAAGAAGTGATGAAGCAGGGATAAAACCCAAGGTTACACAATGTATTACTAATTTTCACACTTTTACACAATGCCCAAACTCAAATGCCTACAAGAGGCAAACCATTTTGAAAATGAGGGCTACTACTTGGAAAATATCCAGTGCCCATCTTGCTTTCCCTTGTCAGCTTCCTTTTGATAGAGATCTGGGTACAGATAGATACACCTCTGCCATTAAAAGAAAAAGGCAGTCATTAATTTCATACTGATGCTTCTAAGTAGAAGTACCAAAGGGAGCAGAGAGAATATAAAAGGTGGAAGCCACCACTTGCCTGGAGCCAATTGTGGCCATGAAGGAAAATGGATCCAGAGTTGCCTGATTATCTCCTTTCTCAAAGAAACCAGAAATTCATACTTTAAATGACATTTCTCCACATTTTTAATATTAGTTAAATATTGCCAAGCACTAGTAGTTGTAAAATGTATATCTGACTTGGTGGTATGTAGACCATTTTGGCCCTGGTTATAAATTTTGACCAAAGTCCTATACCAGGTACTAGAGTTGAGGGTTGAGAGGTGGAGGAAGGAAGAAACAGACAAGATGGAACAAGAGACAACTCAGAAATGTTGTAAAGAAAGAAGGAAAAGCTAAAACAAGGCAATGCTGGTGTCCTATGGGATAATCTAGTCCACAGCTTGCAGAGGAAGGGGAATTACTCCCATACAAGCAGTCATAGAACAAGGGGTATTTGGGCAGGCTCTGAAATGAGTGGAAAGGCATCTGAATGAGTAGAAAGAAAGCATTTCAAGGTTCAGATAAAATAATGAACATGTAATGCTCTGAAAAGCATGAGGTGCGCTGCACATTTAAAGAAATATTCCTTAATTACAAACTAGACCTGGCATCATATGTAAAATTTATACAAAATCAAATTTTGCATAGAATGGTTTTTTTGTTTTACCATCTTATTAAAGCAATATGTATTTCCAAGATCTTGATTTTTCACTTCATTTTATGACTAAGGTATTAAGTCATACAAGTTCTATTTTAAACAAAAGCTTTGTATATTTATAATTCATACCTTAGAGTGCAAGTGACAATATTTACCTTATTCTGTCCTTCCCCCTTCCCTTTGTATTTATTTACAGTTTTTTATGCTGAAAAAAAATCAGTTGATTCTCATTTTATTAGTAACATAGAAGCAGTTTAGAAAATTCAATGTGGCTATATTTTTAAAAGTTACTTGCAATAACTAGGGGTCAACTTGAAATGTTGTACAGTGATGATTTCTTAGGCTTTCAGTTATTTTTTAGTCCTCAGATAGCTGAAGAATTTTGGTTTGTGGCTTTTAAAGTAGTGTCAAGGCACATATCTCTGCCAGCAGAGCTGTCCACCCACATAACCTAACTACACTGTGCTCCTGCAATTATAAATTAAATAATAATTTAATTTTAAAATATTTAAATTTAATATTTACATTCCATATTGGACAATACATTTTGAAGACAGCAATTTTCAGATGAATGTTTTTAATTTTAAGCACTCTAATATAAGGAATAATAAAAATGACACTTTAGAGTACTCTGAATTTAGGAGCATAAATACAGAATTTCAGGGCCTAGTTTTCAAGAATAGATACTAACAGGATAAACAAAATTAAACCTGTCACTATGCAAAAGTGCTTTTTCATCTTGTGCATGGTATTTTAATATGCATTTCATGGGATGTAGAAGGAGTTTAATTTTCAGTTGAGTAAAAGATCATGTTGCCCAGTGTAGGTGATAAATTAGGTTATCACAGTTGTGTGTATGACCCTTCAAAGGTGAGTACACCAAATACACCTCAAAGGCAGAGCTATTAACCTTCGAGGGGATTACAGTTTTGATCTGTGGGGAAAGAAGTACAGGCAAGGAGTAGAGGCTTTTTATTAATATTTCCACTATTTGATCACAAGTATTATAATATTTTAACATAACATTTATAGGCTAGTTCAATAAGTAGTCTGGAAATTTTTATATCATTGGTTTTCCAACTTCCGCCTTCCCTTTCTGAACTCATTTCTTATAGTCTTACTACTAGTGATAGAAGAATTTATTTCCACTACTTTAACGAGCCTGCAGCTGGCGATTTTCCCTACATATTTTATTAATTCCCACTTATGTATCTGCTCATATTATTGAGACCATAACAATGGCATAAGTCAAACACAAGTTTAAATTCCAGTTCTGTGATCTGTTGGCCTTGTGTCTTTGTGTGTGTGTATATACGTATCAGCATATGTACACACACACACACACACACACACACACATATTCTTTTTTAATTTATACTGTATAACATACCCCATAAGGGCTCTATACTCACTTTTTATTTACTCTTAATTCTGCTCCTTGGAAATATTTCCTTATAAACTAATGCAAAACCATTAGTTTATACTATTCCATATATGGTGTTCCATAATTTATATTTCTAGTGCCCTTCCAATATGCCCTAGTTGTTTGCTTTTATTAATATGGCTGCAACAAATGTCCTCTTCCTTAGATTGTGAAAAACTTTGAGTAGATCCTAGCTCTGTGATTAGGATCAAAAAGGATGGCAATTCATTTGCAAATTGTTTTTTTTTTTAAGTTTCTTTACAACCATTTTTTGTCTTTAACCCTTTCAAAATCACTGCCCATTTTACAGATGAGGAAAAGTAGAGAATTTCTTAAGAACACTTGATTAGTAAGTAATACAATAAAATTAGAATGTGCACCTCGCCACATTCCTCATCTCTTTTCTATTATCTCAAGCTGAATTTCCAATGCATTCCAAAGGAAAGGTCATTTGGAAAATTGGGCATCTTCAACGAATGGATTAAGGTGGTTGTTGATAAGCCTTTGAAGAAGTACACAGAAAGAGATGCAAAGAGAGACACGCTGTGCTTTTTCTCCCGCAGACTGACCTCTTTGAGTTACAATAAAGCCAAGCTTTTCTCTTTCCTTGTTTACCAGGTTCTATGAGAGAGAATAAAGAGAAAGATATTCCTGTTGATGAAAATGATGACAGATAAAATGTGTTTGAAGGCTATAAAAGCTCCTTACATCTGGAGCAGCTGGCAGCCTGGGATTGGACTCTAAGGGGAGCTCATAGACATCTAATTTGAGCAATGGTTAAAAGTAAACTTGGGAACAGCTGATTCAGTGCAGTTATCTCTGGCTCTGGGAAGTTTTTGTGATGTTCAGAGGCTGGTGTATAAAAATCCACATGACACATATTTGCTGAGTCTAATATCCTTATGAAAATGAACAGGGATGATTTACAGGAATATATTAGTCACAGCTGTTCTTATATACACCAGGATATAACATGCTATAACAGGTAATGAGCCATTAAAATGGGCAGAAAAGACTTGCTAATGCCTCAATAATTATATATGCAAAAATATACAGATAACATACAAATATCAGTGGCACAGAAATCAATTAGATTAGATAAGTTGTTAGTTGTTCAGAAATATTTACAGCCTACCACATACAGGACATTTTGCTAAAACCCAGGATGGACCCAGAATCTTTGTTCCTCAAATTTCTTTTTGTACCACAGAATCTTTGTACCATTGTATTTCAAGATCACATACCAGAGATACTGTCTCTGAAACTGTGAGACCTAGTACTGTAAAGAAAGCAAGACAGGAATGTCCAAGGCCATACACCAAGGCAATCTAACTGCAAAAATGATTTAAACCATGGTGATTTTAAGCACTAGAGTGCTCTTTCGGTTGAAATCCTACATCAGAGCTTCCAGAGAAAGGTACAAAGAGGGAAAGATGACATTTAGTTGAGTAATCTTACACAATGGGATTCTAGTATGGTGGCCTAAAGCTTTCTTTTTTTTTTTTTTTTTGCGGTACTAGGGATTGAACCTAGGGGCATTCTACCTCCAAGCTACCCCCTCAGTCCCTTTTTTTTTTTTTTTTTATTCTTTACTTTGAAACATGGTCTCACTAAGTTGCAGAGTGCCTCACTAGGTAGCTGAGGCTGGCCATGAACCCAGATCCTCTGGTCTCAGCCTCCCAAATGCTGGGATTACAAACGTGCGCCACCACACCGGCTGGGCTAAAGTTTTCACTAGAAATTTTTAGTCTGAGGTCTGATAAATGCTACCATCAAGGTGCTTCTAGTCTAGAGAATGATGCAATATATGCATAAATTCTTCTAATATGAAATAATCCTGAATAAATGTGATGTGAGTCCATAGAATAAGGACTGCTATAGTGGTAGCAATAAGGATGTTAAGAAATGGAACGACTGAAGAAATACTGCTCAGGAAAAAGTAACATGGAGTTTTAAGATTGATCAGAGGGAGAGAGATGAAAACAAAGTAAGAGGTGCAGCTCAAAATTGAAACTTCTGCTTGAGAAATAAGAAGAAAGGTGGCACTGCTGGAGAAGATGCAAGGAAGCGTGAGTTGGAAGGTGGTTAACAGCATATTGGAGTCAATGAGCTGGGGGGGTTTCTGTAGAAATATCCAGCAGACCTTTGGAAATGCATATGTGGAGCTGAAAAGCACTAACAGTGCTGGGATCAGATGTTTGGAATTGACTTTAATCTGCTTAGAAATAATACTTGAGCACATGGATGATGGTAAAAATATATGCCAAATGACACAAATGGCTAAGGAGTGGACTAGAGTGAGTTATCCATTTCAGTGGCGGAAGAGCAAAGAGAGGCTGCCAAAGAACCAAGGAGTGAAGGAGCTTCCAGGTTAATGAACCATATGTAAAAACATAGAAGCCAAAACAGAAAAGAGATGTGAGCACTTCACAGAGAAAGGTCTAAAATATATCTTGCAAATGAGGGAAGTCAAGAGCCCAGAGAGTACCACTGAGTTTGTCTAGGTATTTGATGCTTTAGGTAGTAATGAAAGCAGAAGCCAAAGAGTATCTTAACCTCCCACCTACTTCCAGCCTCTCTCTTCCTCCTTTCCACACAAATCCACACATCCTGTTGATACTTTTTACATTCCTAATGCTGATCCTTCAAAATAAAGCTCGTTGCAGTACTGATCACCATCCTCATGACCTACTTCAGCTGTCTCTTCCTACATGAAGTCTCCTGAGCACCCAGGCAGAACTAGTTCCTCATCTTGATGCTTCTTTGCAACTCTTCAAAAGTACAATTGTATTATTACATCACATTTACTAAATGATGCTTAGTTTATGCATTTTGTACTCTGGTACCAAATTTAAAACAGTGTTACATTCATTTGGATAGTACCTATCACTGCCCACATGCATTGTTTTTCATGAATGAATAACTGAATGAATGAATGGCTACTAAAACTCAGGATGTTTAAGGATAAGGAGAACTGAGCATGTTTGAGGGCAGAACAGAAAGAATAGAAAAAAGAATATTCTACTCATGTTAAGAGAGGGAAAGTAAAAGAAAATTAATAAAGCTATAACCTATAAAAGACGATTATTATATAAATAACACAAATGCTAGAATGAATCTGAGAAATAAAGAGAGAACACTTTCCCCTGAACCAAGGGACTATGGACAGGAGATCATAAGTGAAAGATAATCATTGAGCCTGTTTTATGTGTCAGGTACTGGGATGGGTTCTTTACATACCTTTGCTCATTACTTAACGTTGCAAGTCTTGTAACCTCTCTGTTCACAGAGGACAGGTCCAACCATAAGAATTTTAGAATGTGTTGGAGTCACAGAGTTAAAATTTGAACCTGTTTACTCAAAGATTTATTCCCTTACAGGAAGTAAAACTGGCATCAGTTAGGGACCACAGTAGGCTATCAGGAAGACAAGGCATTTTAAATTGTTGGAAGGCAAAATTAAAATGACCTACAATTATTCTGAATTGGGTTAGAAGATAAGCAAAGCCAGCCAGCATGCCTTTCACATTAATATAGGCATCTTTTATTCTGCAGCATTTACCAAGTTTAACTGAAAAAGAAAAGGTCCTCATTATGTTTTAGAGTTTGCAATAATCTCCTGGGTGTTTCCTGCACTTTCCCCAAATTTAAGATGACTATTAGTTAATTTACTTTACAAATAGTCATGATGAACATGCTTTTAGTGCTCAATTTTGTGAATTTCCTGTGTAGTAGCAAAGATGAATCAGACATAGTCCTCAGGAAAAAGTTATTTTAGTGTAGCTTAAATATAAATAAAATCACTCTATCATGAATAAAATATCATACAGGCTATAAGAGTGATTCAAACAAAAAGGAAGATGAGAAAACAATTGATATGAATCTCATAACATCTGTAGAACATATATTAAAGCAGGAGGGGATAATTTACGTTCTATTAGAAAGGAAAGAAAGAAAAGAAAGGGAGACAGGGGAAAAGAGGGAGGGAAGGAGGTAAAAGGAAAAGAGGTGGAGAAGGATGGAGAGAGGAAGAAAGAAAAGGGGAGGGAGGGAGGGCGGAGGAAAATAAAGAAGGAAAACAGAAATCAGGAGACAGAGAGAGAGAGGAGGGGAGGAAAGAAAGAAAACATGGAAATACAGATTATGAGGGACAGGAAGGTGGTTCTGGGTACCAGAGGCAGCACAGTGTCTGCCATTGGAAAGGGCTGCTTAAAAACAATGACCGAGGTATACCATGTTGTGTTACAGGTTAAGGTATTATCAAGGTTTGTGCCCAGCAGGCAACAGGGAGCCACTGAGGCTTGAAGAAGCCCTAGTGCAGCCAGCATGTTTTTACAGATGCAATCAACTTTATTCTTAAATTAAAATCCTCCTGTGATTTCTTATGGCTGTTAAAGTCTAAAATTCGTCTGAGAGTCCTCAGAGCTAGAGTCATACAGCATCTGGTTTCCACCAAGGACTGCAGCTTGGAAACCATGATTGCCCTCCCTCCTCAGGGGCTCAGTGCATTCTGTTCCTTCTCAAAGCCTCTCTCCACCCTTCCTTTAGGAAATGACTCACTTTGTCTCAAATTTCATCTTATGCATCACTTTCACAGGAAGATTCTTCTCTGTTATTCTTGGCTAGATTAGTTCCCCTAGTTATACACTCAGGGCAACCTGTCCTTTCTAACACCAAAGTACTAACGTTGCTCTATAGATATTTGGGTCATTGCTTAATGACTCCCAAATTAAACTATAAATTCCATGAAAAGAAGGGACCATATTAAACCAACTCATAAATATTATCCTTGTATCTAACACAAGGAAGTAAAATATAAATCAGTTCAAGTATATGAAATATTAGCAGTGACTTATTTCATAAAAGGCAAAAGGTAAAGAGAAAAGGAAGTTGTCCAAATGTCCAGAAAAAAAGTTATTGGAGGTCTGAAATAAATAGAAAGGAAGAAGTATGTTTAAGAGGTATTTTAAAAATAGAGGCAATAGAGCAGGGTGTGGTGGCGCACGCTTGTAATCCCAGCATTCAGGAGGCTGAGACCGGCGGATCCGGGTTCGCGGCCAGCCTCAGCTACCTAGAGAGGCATTCTGCAACTTAGTGAGACTTGGTTTCAAAATAAAAGAATAAAAAATAGGGCTGGGGGTGTAGCTTGGAGGTAAAATGCCCCTGAGTTCAATCCCCAGTACCGCAAAAAAAAAAAAAAAAAATAGAGGCAATAGGACTTAGAGATTTACTGAATGAATTATGTCTAAATAATTTGAGCGGACTCATATAAAGTATTTAACCATTGCCATTGTTCTTTTGTCTTCTCTGATTTTGAAGAAATCATTTCTCAGGTCTGTTGTATTACTTCTAAATAGTGACGTTCCTTTTGTCTGTTGTGTTCTTTATAGAACCTACTTTGTGCCAGGCATTCTTCTGGCTGAATTGTAAATATCAGTGAACAGTGTGTGTTAGTTACTGGGGATTGAACCCACGGGCATTCTACCTCTGAGCTACACCCCCAGCCTACTTTTTTGTTAGTTTAGTTTAGTTGTTTTGTTTTGTTTTGAAATAGGGTTTCACTAGGTTGTTGAGAGTATGGCTAAGTTGCTGAGGCAGGTCTCCAACCTGTGATCCTCCTGTCTCAGCCTCCTAAGTACTAAGATTACAAGCATGTGCCAACATGCTCAGCTTGAATCTTACATTTTAATATAGAAAATAAGGGATAAACAGTAGATATAAGTATATTGTACATTTGAAGTGGTGAGTTTAAGAAAATGAAAAATAGAGCAAGGTAAAGAGAATCAATAGAAATAGCCCAGTAGCACTGTATCAGTTCTCATATAACTGAATTAATTTTAAAAGCATCTCTCTCTTTCGCTCTCTCTCTTTTTGTTTGTCTGTTTTTTTAATGGAACCCAGAAACTTTTAAATTTGTAGGCATTCAATGAAATGTAATTGTTCTTTTCTTCACCTATATCCTAGAGCTAGAATCCTCAAGGGCAAGAGGGGAGCAAGACCACATGTAGTGGGAAGAAGGGTCCTTGTCAGAGCTGGGAGAGAAAGCCCTGCAGCAGCACACTCCACTTAGTAAAGGAGGAGTGAGTTCTCAGCACCTCTGGTAGCTCAGCATCCTAGCATCTTTCCTCAGGCTTCTGGCCACTCCCCTTATTTTTATCCTGAAAATCCTTTCCTGGACTCTTTTTTCCATTTCTCACTTTCATCAGTTTCTCTCTCAAATCTTTCTCAGCCTCACAGACATACGTGAAAGTGCTGGACAATGCATTTTATTTGTGGGTTAAAGTATTTTCCAATAACTAGCTTGTTACATTTAATTTTTCATTCATGAATTATAATTTTTTTCATGGCTTTCTGAATCGCATTAATAAAATTTGCATATTCATCATAACAGTAAATAATACAGTAAAAGATAATAAATATTTAATAGCTTTTCCTCAACTTTTAGAGAACAGTTGGAACAATTCAAACTGTTGAGACACTGTTTACTTAAAAACTGACTTTTTCGAAACAGAAGGTAAACATATTATTTTTAAAATGGCTCATAAACAGAAGGAAAGGAATGACTTAACTCCTTCATTACTTTAGTCCACACCACAAGAAGATGGTTCTTTCTTAACTGAAAAAAAAGTTTGTTAAATATCCAATTATTTAAATCAACTGAAGCTTAACCATAAGTTTAAATTCAAACATTCAATTATTAATTTCATTTAGTTCCAATAGTGGAGTGATTTTTATATGAAATTAAATGTACTAATCATTTTTGGCTTTGTGCAGACATGACTAAAGTATTTATAGATTTTCAATTAATCAATCAATCCCATAAAATTCTGGATTCCTGACTTTATTTTTAGTAAAAGAGAGAGAATTAGTATTCACTTCCTCCTGTCTAGCGCCTTCATTCTTTCATATATTCATATTAAGCCTCTACCCCTGAGTATATAAGTTGACAACCCCAATCGGCCAATCAAAGAAACAGCACGAGAAGTGATCTCTATTTCTCAAAAATCTTATAGCTTAGTAAGGGTGACAAGAAATAAATAACAACTTTCTTAAAAAAAAAAAAAAAAAAACTAAGGAGAGAGTAAAGATAATTTCAGTAGGGCATACATTGTTTCTTCTGGTTGTTTTGATCTTTCCGATGAGATAAAACACATGAAACCATAAGGTATGCTCTATTATTCTCTATGTTCAATTCAATTTCCAGCTTGTAATTAGTTATACAGAATGACACACTGAAATTTGTAGGCAGAGGAGCGCAATCTAATGTGCACAGATTTCAGAATGCCCAAACCCTAAAGCTATCTGTAACTAGTTCCCAGCCCTTTTCCTCTTTCATGAAAAATGTATTGTCTGCTGTAGTGCACATTCATCTCTTTTCTTTGAATTAATTTTCTGTGTTTCACGACAATCCTCTTTGGTGGGCCTTTATGCCAATCTTCAGGTTGTAACTTCATTGAATAAACAGCACTAGGAAGGGCAGGCATTGAAAGCAAACAATCCTCTTGAAGGGACTTAAAGACAGCCACCCAAAATGCTCAGGGTGTGCCACCTGGTGTTTGAAGAGCTCAGAGACTGAAGTTTGACTTTTTTCAGGAAAAGTTTCAAGACTAAAGGCCAAGGGGGAAACCAACATGGCAGCCACCTCAAGGAGAAAGCTGACTTGGAAGTGAACTGCATGTGCTTGAGCAGGGCCCTTTCCAACAGAAGCAAGACAGGTGGAGCTGCAGAGGAGGCCTGCCAAAGAGTCTTGTGATCCTCCTCCATTTTAAGTTTCCAAACTTTAAAGAGACTCTGTGTGTGTGTGTGTGTGTGTGTGTGTGTGTGTGTGTGTGTGTGTGTGTGTGTGTTGGAAAAAATAAATTAGAGTAGAATTTTGAAGTTCTAATTTAACATTGAAGTCAAACCTAAGAGTCTATTTTTTACTTAAGAGCAAGTTTGACAGGCATAATGGTGCACATCTGTAATTCCAGTACTTGGGAAGTTGAGACAGGAGAATCCCAGGTTCAAGATCAGCCTCAGCAACTTAGTGAGACTTTCAGCAATCTAGCAAGACCCTGGTTTCAAAACAAAACATAAAAGGGCTAAGTGGGTAGCTCGGAGATAGAATGACCCCCACTGGGTTTAATCCCCATTACCACAAAAAATAAAATAAGAGTAGTCTTTTTTTAAAAAGGCCAAGATTACTTGAGATTTTACTCCTATGCTTAGAAATACAGCTTGTTGAAAGTCAGTTGCAAAGTGGCAGGAGAGGGAAACAATAAAGTTGTTTGCTTTCTATGCCTTTTTTAGTCCTGTTTATTCAGTGAAGTCACAACCTGAGGATTGCCATAAGGGGCCACCAACGAGTCTCATCATGAAAAAAATTAGTATGGAGATGAATGTGTACTGTAAAGGGCAATAAATTTTCATGGAAGAGGAAGAGTTGGGAACTAGTTACAGCTTTGGAGTTTGGACATTATAAATCTGTGTACATTGGATTGTCCCCTCCGACCCCACATAACAATTTCAGTATAAGTTATGTATAAATAATTGAATGCTGGAAATTGACTTTGAACATAAGAAATAAAACATATATATATATATATATATATTTTTTTTTTTTTTTTTTTTCGGTACTGGGGATTGAACTCAGGGGCATTCTACCTCCGAGCTACACCCCCAGCCCTATTTTTTTATTCTTTATTTTGAAACCGAGTCTCACTAAGTTGCGGAGTGCCTCACTAGGTAGCTGAGGCTGGCCTCGAACCCGGATCCTCTGGTCTCAGCCTCCCAAATGCTGGGATTACAAGCGTGCGC
>PVLC010002490.1:0-69524 GCA_004027655.1 Graphiurus murinus | reverse complement strand
GAAATAAAACATATATTTTAGCTTCATGTCTTTTACTTTTCTTTAAGAAATATGTATATATGTTAAGCCACCCAAATGGCCCATTATCAGCCTCTAAAGTTAAATATAGTATGTAAAATAAGATATGAAGAAAAATATTAAACTACCATTTCAACAGGACATGAATCCAAAGTTAAATGAATAAGAAGTGTAGTTCAAAATATTGAAAGACTACACATTATTCAAAGAGCATTATAGACAGGTCTGTCAAGGGATGACTCTCCCTCAAAATTTCTTATGTTAATTCAATAACATTCAACTAAATGTATGCAGATAATTATGGTCTCAGGAACAGAGTTTTGAACTTAAAATCAGTAGATGAAACCTGTCTTTCCACCTAGTTATGTACATAATACTCCTGAATATATTTATACTGACAGTTGGGAAAAACAGTCCTTCGTAAGTATCTTGGGCTCCTACATGTGTTGTTAAGTTTGTCCGGAATGGAAACCCCGAATGTTCATTACTGGGGCCACTTCTCTGGGTCATCTTTGTTTCTGCTTGCTAGAAAAGTGATAGATTCCCCCAGTCATTTTTCCACTGTATGCAGACCCACCGTGCATATTGAATCCACTGGGCCTCCATATCATCTCCATGAGCTGAAGGGACAAAGCGACACTCATGGTATTTGTTTTTCTTTGAATGATGAAGTCTTTTGTTTTTGAACTCAGAATTTTGTGTCTTCTGCTAGCATTCATGAACCATGGGATAGCTTACTAGCTGACGTGTAGGGTAACATCTCAGACCTGACAATCATCATTTATATGTGTAGTTTACCATGCACATTATTTTTCCTGGTTCAGTATATAATTCAAAGATATTCAAAATACTATATTAGAAATTTTATGTCATATTACTAGTCTAAAAAGTCATTATGTTTTGGAAAGCTTTAACTCTAAATTCCTCAAAGCAAATTAACATCATGTGTATACCTGGATGAGTCAGAATCTTCTTTTTGTACTCACTTTTTAAATATTATCTTTAAAATAAGCTTTAGGTATTTTAAATCCAGGTCAACAGGTTCTCATCATTCGAACCTTCCAATTCTTCCTCTTTTCACCCAAACAGAGAGATGTTTGAACACACACACACACACAAAAAAAACACACATGACTTTGAATTAAAAGCAGAAAAATGGTCTGTTGGTGTCTTCCCTACTCATACTGTGACATTGATTACAAATTGGAGATGCCAAGGAGCTATTTCAACATGATAATAAAACATAATATAATAAACAGATTGGCAACATAAAAATATTGCTATAATCTTATCAACGGCAAGCTGCAGTAAGATAATTATGAGGATGAATAGCCTTATTAATGTCAAATACAATAGTATTTTCAATAAGCTTGTGACAAAGCACCTTCTATTCCTTTGCAACCAATACTGAAGACATGTGGAAATATGAACTTTATCGCAGATTCATAAAAGCATAAGAAGAGATAGTGACATAATTATAATTATATTAAGAAGCCTGGTTGATTGGTTGTCAGCACACTTTACATTTAACAATCCTGGGTGTTTTTACATGATAATGGCATAATGACAGTAATGAACTTCGAAGTTATTCTTAGCAGAGTATCACAGCAGAGTGCAATCGATTTCTGCAAAAGCCATAATGCAATTCTCAACCTTATAGGTTATTGTAAATGCGCAGCACAAATTCTCATTCATAACTACTTAATTAAAGAACATTATTGGTTTACCTGTAATTGCTTTAATTTATCACAGTGTTACAATTTATAAGTAATGTGTGTTATTCTTCAGTAGTTTTATTGTAATTACACATAATTTACAATTCACATTACCAGATTTCTAATTAGCCTCTAAATATTCTTGGTTATAAAAATGAAAATACTATTTTAAGGAGACTAAGATAATTAACAATGTATTAAATCTATTGGCTATCAAGCATTTGCCAAATAATAAAGTCAACTCATTCAGGCTATTTAGTTGATGGGTTATAAAATTTTATAAAGTTATAGACTACAACTTAGTGGAGCCTTGAGATGCCACCATTAGTAAGTCTGTCTCAAATTAATCTTGGTAGAACTCTGATCCACATTATAGTTAGCAAAGTGACACATTTACCATCTCCTTTTCTGTTTGGGTGGCTGGCACTGAAAATGGGGGCTGGTGGTACAAACATTCACCATAAGATTCCTAAATGAGCTTTTCTATTAGAGTTTTCAAGTTGCTCAACTCAGTCGATTGAAAAGCAAAAAAATTCCATCAATTTAATCTGTCATGTTTCTAGTAATTAGAAAAGCTCATGTGGTTGCTTAGTAAAACAAAATCACTATTTTGAATTTTCAAAAGTTTCTAAAGAGCAGCTGGGCGCGGTGGCTCACACTTGTAATCCCAGCATTTGGGAGGCTGAGACCGGAGGATCCAAGTTCGTGGCCAGCCTCAGGTACTTAGTGAGGCCCTCCATAACTTAGTGAGACCGTGTTTCAAAATAAAGAATAAAAAATAGGGCTGGGAGTGTAGCTTGGAGGTAGAATGCCCCTGAGTTCAATCCCCAATACCGCAAAAAAAAAAAAGTTCCTAAAGAGCAATTCCAGCAAGATATAGCAAGGTCACAGGACCTACTCCTTTTACTTTGAGATGACACATGACTAGCTACACATGTTCTGTATAATATGCAGCCACCTGTATAGTGTTTTTTGAAAGATCTTTAAAATTCAGTATCTCTTTGATTTTACCTGAGCTTTCTACCATTAGTAACAATACTTTTGGTCAGGCATTGCAAATGCAAGTATAGTATGTACCATGGGTAAAATACTGAATGGGTCCTTATCACTGAATTAGTAAGAAGTTTTTGTTTTTGTTTTTGTTTTTTAATGAGACAGTTATCAGGCAAAAGAGTAAGAAGGAACAGAGAAAATACTAAATTGGAAAATACAGGAGACTAGCAGGGGGTTCTGTTGCCATAAGAAGCCTAGTAACATAAAAGAAGCATGTATGGCGGGGGTGGAGACATGTCTGGGGACCAAGAGGGCCCTGTGCAGCTTCTATGTCCCAGAATGGAATAAAAGATCATTGAAGAGAATTGGGACTAGCATCAAAGACAAATGTCGCTTGCTTGGTAATTTTGCCTGAGGCTAACCATAAAATCACCCTGCTAAGATTTTTTTTCTCCCAGCCCTTGAAGCTCTTACACTTATGTATCTTTGATGGAAATGGAGCCTGCTATAATTCAGAATAAAAATAATTGATTATAACTTCGTAAACTGAATAAAAAGCTATAATCCTAAAATCATAAATTCAGAGACCTAACCAAAGATGCTTTCAAAGTTTGTGGCCATTACAAGCAAACCAAGGGTTAACAGATTTGTCTCGCCTCTTCCATTAGTGGGTGTCACTGTGATGAAATCAACAAAGCCCTACTCAGAGGAGTTTCAGGACCAGCTTGGAAGCATTCAATGATAATGGTGTTCATTGTAACTGGATTTGACCTGTGGTTAACTCATAGCAGCAACTAAAAATGCATGCATTTAACCACACTGACTGTAATTCTAGTCCAAACCAAGAGTTTAGTCAGCTTATCATATCACAAGAAATATTTTGGAATTGAAAAGTTAGTTACATTTGATGAGACTCAATATATTATTTTGTTCAGTTAAAATGTACAGGGTGTCTATACTGCCTTCCCTTCCAGACCTCTCTAAATGTGTCTCAATTATTCCTAAAAACAACTTGATGAAGTTGATTTTTCAACAGTAAAATTATTCTCTCTTCTCTTCTCTTCTTTCTGGTTTTAAATCACACCTAAACATATATAGGAATATTATGTTGAAAATTGCACTAATCGAAGCAGAGTTTAATGGGCCTCATAAGGGTGAGGATGTGCCATACCTCAGTTGATGGCTTCTCAATTAGGACGCAGAACGCTACCAATTCTTCCTTTTGGGTATGACTTGAGTCTGTACAGTACACTACATAAATGATTTTCCATGGCTTTTTAAAAGGCGGTGCATATTAATATTTTAAACTGAAGTAATTGCTTCTTGCTCAGCAATGGGTTTCATTTATGAGTGTTTATCCTCAGCAAATGGAAAGTATGGTTAATCTAAGTTAAAAATGGGTTCTTTAAATAGCTCTAATTACATTCTGTTTATATTTGTGTGTATTAGACACTTAAGATTTAATCGGTAGCAGTTCTAACAAACCATAATGTGTATTAGCTGGTTTTAAATTATTGTTATGAATGGGAGTTGAATGAGAAAATAAATGATTTGTCTGCTATAAAACACAGTAAATGAAAGGTGGACCAAAGTTTTTAAAACAGATTTTTAGTATAACTTTAAATTTTTAAATAATTTATCAGAAAGAGGTCGCACATGATCCATTTGCTTCTCTTTATTCTTTATTTCCTCTTAACTTCAAAGGTACAGAAGAAATGGTATAAAGTTAGTGGGAGTTTTGTTTTCAAAAATTGCTACAATCCTGATGTTCACCTGTCAAAAAGGAAGGCTTGAAGCCAGCCTCAGCAACTTAGTGAGGCTTTCAGCAACTTAGCAAGACCCTGTTTTCAAATAAAAATAAAAATCAGTCTGGAGGTATAGCTCAGAGGTAGAATCCCCCTGGGTTCAATTCCCAACATCACAAAAAAAAAAAAAAAGGAAGGACTATATTTTACATTTAATTCCATTTATTTTATTATGAAAAAATAAGTATCAAAAATTGTAGGTTAATTTTTTTAAATATTTTAGAAGCCATTTCTTTTGAGTTTATATAATGGAGTGTAAATTAATTTAAGTTACTCAAATTCTATTTTGATTAACCAGAAAAGACTTTGTTGGATTCTTCCTTCCTCCAGAGAAACCCTTGAGAAGACTTCCCTTATCTTTGGAGAAATCTTCTGATTTGGCCATGGCTCATGCACGGTGATTTAAGAGACTCCCAGTCACTTCACCAATGTTTCCTTTTGCATTTATCTTATTGAGATTTTTTTTAAGATATGCTAAATGAAAATAAATTAAAAGACAATTTGTTAATAATAATGCCTGTGTCTCTCTGGAACTACAAACATTTATGATTGTTTTTAAAATGCAATAGTATTCTCACAAATGAAGTGTGTAGAATTATTAGTGTCATTTTACACCTAAGGAAGTAATGACAGAAATATTATGACTTCTCTACATGATAGACAAGTGAAAAGAAGAATACTATTTTATGCCATACTTACTCACTAACAAATATTTTATTAGAAACCTGTGTGATCTTGGGTAAGTCCCTACATTTTTTTTTTTTTTGCTTCAATTTGCTAATCAGTTAAAGTGAAGATAATACAGTGTCTGCCTTATAAAGTTAGTAAGAGAGTTAAATAAAGTAATATAGAGAACAATGCTTCCATGTAAACATTGAGTATTAATATTGTATTCTTTTTATTTCTGCATCCAGCTCTGAGCTTTGTCCCAAGAGCTATAAGTAGACATGGTCTACTATTTTTTTCTTTGAAGATTCTCTCTCACTCCTTTATTTTCCATTCCTATTGCTTCTTTCTAGAGTATGTCCTTCATACTTCATGCCAGAATAAGCCTCTCAAATTCAATCCAGTCTCTCTTTCTGTCTGGCTTCAGACCTCCATGACTGTGTCTGACTTCTAAAGCTTCCATAATTTATGAGACCTCATCCCCAAACCTGCCAAAAGGTTGCTTCTCTTTATTGAATACAATCCATGTGCTTACCTCCACCTGCAGGGCACTTCACAACCTGAAGTCATTATCTACCTGACCATACTTACGGTCTGCAGAGCTCCTCCATTCCAGCCTTCCTCTGCACTGGAGCCTTCCCATTTTCTTGCAAAGCACTCTACCTACATCTGGACTTATGTAAACCTCATCTGTCCTTTAAGCCTGAGATAGACACCATTTCTATTACAGTCCTTTTCCAGTTCTGCCCACCTCTGAGTTCCAAATACACTTGATTATACTTTTCATATGATATTTATCCCTTTTTTTTTTTTTCTTCTGGTACTGGGGATTGAACCTAGGGACATTCTACCTCTGAGCTAAAACCCTACCTTTGTTTTATTTTTTATTTTGAGACAGGATCTCACTAAATTGCTGACACTAGACTTGAACCTGCCATCCTCCTGTCTCAGCCTCCCAAATATTAGGATTATAGGTGTGTGCCACCACCCTAGGCGTATCCCTTTTTTTTAGCATAAATATTCATAAACATTGCCCCTTTTCCCCTATAATGTCATATTCTTGCTCATATCTTCAGCTCTAGCCTGGTATATAGGAGGTACTCAATAAAATTTTATAAATAGATTTTTACTCTATATGTTGAGTACTCAATCGTGTATAACTATGATTCAGGATGCAAAGGTGGACATTAATAGGTAATATTTCAGTTAATTAATTAATAATTATTTTATAAGACTTGCAAAATGCCTTATCTCTTTTCCACCCCCATATCTTCTCTTAATTGCCATTTCTTTCTATTACTCATTTTCTGATTTCTCACTATGTTGATACATGACCTAGGCACCAGTGATCTGGTCCTGAGCAAGATAGTCCACATTACTACCAATAATCATCTTAACTAGAAAGAAATGGAAAAACAAAAGTGACCTCAGACTAAAAAAATAATAGACTCCAATGGAGTGATGGAGGGGGTTCAGGGGAGGGAGCAGGGGAGATGCACTGAAGGTAACAGTTAAATAATGCTATGTACTTAAATTATCAATACCAATCTCACTAACATGTGTGGGGAAGAGGAGGGAGAAGGGTGGGATCCTGAGGGAAACAAGTGTTGTGTGCATGTATATTCCTATCACTCTATGATATGATGTATAATTACAGTGCACCAATAGAAGTATAAAAGTAATAATAGTCTTAGCAAATAGCAGTGAAGACACACACACGCAATGCTTAGTGAAATGTGATGATTTTTGTAGCAGGAATTGCCAAAGAATTGCAAAAACAAAAAGCAAGGGATCTGGCTTAGTCTGGAAGCCAGAAACGGCCTCCCTAAGGATGTGATTTTTTTTTTTAAACCAAGATCCAAGGAGAGCACAGACACAACCAACTGGAGAAGGAATGGGAAGGCCAACATAATTATGAGCAGGGCCCACACTAGGCTTTGGGTCCAAAGGTGGAAAAGAAAAGAACAGTGCTCCCTCTCCCAGCGCACGCGCGCGCGCACACACACACACACACACACACACACACACACACATAGTTTCCATAAATAGTAAAACAACTTGCAACAAGCAGGAAAGAAAAGAAGAAAAAATAAATAAAACAGGCAGTTTGTTGTTATAAAGAGATAACAAGTCGGGGAAATGTCTATCATGGCCATCTAATTATATACAGTGGCCAAGATAGACCCAAAGAGATGCCATGTAAGCTGAGATCTGCAGGAGAAGGAGGAGGCTGTGTGGGGAAGCAAATGGGAGCATCCTCACAGAGGCATTGGGCTGCACAGAGTGGGGAAAAAAAGAAAATAAGAAAAAAGAAAAAAAACTTGAGCGCTGTCCAAAGAAGAAAACGGAGGCCAGTGTGGACAATAAGCTGAGTAGGAAGGGTGGCCTGAGATGAGATAGCTAGGGGGGCCTCAGAGCCGCGACCAAGAGTTTGCTTTTTGAGCCGGGCGTGGTGGCGCACGCTTGTAATCCCAGCATTCAGGAGGCTGAGACCGGAGGATCCGGGTTCTCGACCAGCCTCAGCTATCTAGTGAGGCACTCCGCAACTTAGTGAGACCCGGTTTCAAAATAAAGAATAAAAAATAGGGCTGGGGGTATAGCTTGGAGGTAGAATGCCCCTGAGTTCAATCCCTAGTACCGAAAAAAAAAAAAAAAAAAAAAAAGAGTTTGCTTTTTATTCTAAGTGCATTAGGAGAATATTAATATGCTGTAAGCAAGGGACTGACATGACTCAACTTGTGGGAGTATTTTTTGTTTGGTTGGTTTTGATAATGGGGATTGAGTTGATTTTGGTAATGGGGATTGAACCCATAACAGGGATCGAACCCAGGCGCATTCTGCCTCTGAGATACACCTCCAGCCCAGTTTTATTTTTTATTTTGAAACATGGTCTAAATTTCAAAGGGTCTCACCAAGTTGCTAGGCTAACCTCAAACCTGCAATCCTCATGTCTCAGTCTCCCAAGTACTAGGATTATAGACATGCACCACCATGACAGGCTCCAACTTATGTTTGAAAGCATCACTTTCCTGGGGAGAGAAAGAAGAACAAGACACCCAGGATAATGGTAGCTTAGACTAGGGAGAGCGCAAGGCAACGAAAGTGGCAGAATTCCACATATATCTTTAAAGAATGTGAACAGGACATGAGGATTGGAGAGACGGCCGAACAAAAAAGGAATAGAGAGCTTACAGGCAGCAATGGTCATCATTGCATGAAGGACTTCTTGGTAATTCCTTCCTTCTGGGCCTGGTTCTTTGGCTCTGGAGCTGTTACTTAACTGAAATGTTTGGTACTGGAAATGTTTCAGATTTTGGATTTTTATTGGATTTTGGAATATGTGCATATGCATAAGAAATCTTGAGAATGGGACCCAGATCTAAGCAAGAAATGTATTTGTGCTTCATATATACCTTATACATGTGTAGGTTAAACATCATTCTGTACAATACTTTTAGTGTACCTGTGTTTTGACTGTGATATGTCACATTTTGTAAGGTGTGGAATTCTCTACTTGTGGCATCATGTGGGTGCTCAAAAAGTGTCAAATTTTGGAGCATTTCAGATTTGGGGTTTGCAGATTAGGGATGTTCAACTTGTATAAAAGCTGAGAACTTTCTTGAATTCTTTATTATAAATTTAGCTCTTACCACCTTAGAATATGCTTGGAGGAAAGTGATTGTGAGCTCTGACAAATGTAAATGTGACCTTAAGTCTTGAGCCTGTTTTCTCTGTATCCCAGTCACCTTTCTTCCACAGTGGAAGTTTAAAGGAACCTCTTCAACTGCCTCCATCCCCAATGCGAAGAGTACAGCTCTGCTTAAGATGTGGCTCTCAGGCTAGAGATGGGGCTCAGTGCTAGAGCACTTACCTGGCTTGCATGAAGCCCTGAGTTAGGTCCTCAGCACTGCAAAGGAAAACAAAAACAAAAACAAAATCAAAAACAAAAAAAACTCTGATTAGCTGGACCACTGCCTCTAGATTATCTCCATACTGCATCTACAATTCCATAGGCTCTTCCTGTATTTCCAAACCACTGGAGATAGTAGTTGGGCCACATACAACACTCTCACCCTCGATTAATTTCCAGTGCCTATCATATTCTAGCCTGGTTGTATAAATAAGTAATTCCTGATGTGGAACTAAACTTGCTTTACTTGATGTTTGCTGCTTCACAAGGCTGGGCCTGTGATAGTCTAGACTTTATAACATTTTACAGCTAGAAGGGGCCTTAGATATCATGTTATCTTGTTATGGGAAAACATAATTATTCTGTAGGATTCTTGGCTTATATGTCAGAAAAGAATTTCAGCATGTGCTGGTCAGAGAAAAGATAGGGGTTTTATTTAGGAAAAGTGAGAGACTCGAGGGAGAAGACAGGCCATCTCTAGAGAGAGAAGAAAGTGTCCAGGCAAAAGGCCTTCGCTGCCTTTTCAGTTCTTTTATAGAACCCCCATGAGGGTAGGTGGGGTCACACAGTGGAGGTCTGGACTTCCTCTTTCTCAGGTTCCCCAGCATCCCAACAGGAAGGATGGTGACCAGCAGGTGTCTGACCTTTGTCCTCCTCAAGGACCCTTTGTTTACTAAGCATCTCAGGGAGGGGCTTTGAGATTAAGGGTGTGGTCTCATGGAGGCTGGGCCTAAAACAGAACACACCCTGTAGGGTGGAGTTAGAGATTATCACAGATTTTAAAATTATATTTTTCCTTCCCTTCCCATTTCATCTCCTTTCTAACTAATACTTTATTTTCTTCTATCCTACCTCAATCTGATGCCTTCATTATATAGATGGGAAATCTAAGATGTAAAAAAAATTACAGCAATTTGGAGCACATCATGCTATTACAGGAAAGCATGGCCTTTGTAACAAGAAAGATCTGGATTCTTATTCTAACCACACCTTTTATTATTTGGTCAAGTTGATCTCTGTAACCTCCTTCATCCTCATTTTAAAGTGGGGATAATAATTCCTATTTTGCAGAATATTCAAGATGGTTGACCTTAAGATTAAGGGATCCAGGTCTCAGAGGGAAGAAATGAGATGGGGTAAGGAAAATTAAAATAATTGGTAGAAAGGAGACAGACTGGAAAGGAAGCAGAAATTTTAGTTTTAAAATCTAGAAACTTCTTTTTTTTTTTTTTTTTTTTTTTTTGCGGTACAGGGGATTGATCTCAGGGGCATTCTACCTCCAAGCTATACCCCCAGCCCTATTTTGTATTCTTTATTTTGAAACAGGGTCTCACTAAGTTGCGGAGTGCCTCACTAGGTAACTGCTGAGGCTGGCCGCAATCCGGATCCTCTGATCTCAGCCTCCCAAATGCTAGGATTACAAGCATGAAACTTCTTAATCTTTACCTTTACCCTTCCAGACCTGCTTCTTTCTTAGGCAAAAATCCTCTGTAGGCCCACATCCTTAATCTTAATGACTCTTAATCTTAATGACTCAGATTCCTGAGATGCTTAGTAAACAAAGCATCCTTAAGGAAGGTCAAGTTTGGATACCATAAATACTGGAAACTTGAAGATTCTAGACCTCCACTCCTGCCATGTGCCCATACCCATCCCCTCACAGGGTCTCCTGTAAAACAAAACAAAACAAAACTGTGAGACCCCAAAGGTACTCTCTCCCTCTTGAGATGGCCCATGTTCTCCCTTGAACATGTATCCCCACTTTCCTAAATAAACCTCTATCTTTGAAGAAAAAAAAAAAAAAAAAGATGGTTGGAAAAATAATAAAGTTTAAATTAAAAAAAAAAAAAAAAACTTTAAGAGTTTGAATTAGCCAAGCATGGTGGTACATCCCTGTAATCCTAATACTTGGGGGGCTAAATTGGAAGGATCACAGATTTGAGGCCAGCCTCAGCAATTTAGCTAGGCCCTGTTTCAAAATAATAAAATAAGGCTGAGGCTGTAGCTCAGAGGTAGAACGCCCCTGGATTCCGTCCCCAGTACCACAAAAACATAACCAAAAAACAAAAACAAAAAAGAGCTAGAACTAATGTGAATAAAACACAGGACACAAAACACTCAATAAATGACAACTATTCTGACATGTTCCCTTTCCCTTGTCTACTACTACAGTGACAGGGCCATTTAGTAGCCAACACAAACCTATAACTCATGTTTCCAACCTAATGTTCCTTTCTCTATACAACATACAGCCCAATAGGGATGTTCATGGGTTCATAGGCTCACACCAGGTCCATTTAAGAACAACAAACAAACATATCCCCTCTTGTGCCCATTTCAAGCCCTTTGAGACTTTTCTGTGCTGTGAAGAATCAGATACACAATTCGTAATTTTATTCAGCAGTAAAATGCCACCATGGTAGCAAAAAAAAAAAAAAAAAGCTAAAGCAATATTTCAACCCTAAGAACCAGGCCTGGCACCCAGAATAAAAGACTCTTTTAATAGGAAGAATAATCTATCAATTTTGTGAAAGGGCTTTTGGAAAAGGCTTGAAGCCCTACTGCAATAGAAAACATAAATGGTACATTGTCCTAGTTTTTTTTGCAGGAAATTGTATGTTAGCACTAAAGAACAGAATTTCTTTTGCCTCAGCCTGCAGTTTTAGAATATGCTATGCAGACAACTCTATTTTCCAGGGGTTAATAAGTGACATAAGAAAAAGAGATGGCATGGAGTAAATGTTATAATAATAATCTTGTGCACTTTTCCACAGTTAAAGCATAAAATCATTCTATATTTTTGCCCATAAAATAAAACCCCTCTTATTCTGATGATTACTGTGCTGTGCACTTTCTGGTATTCTCTTATACGGAAATAGGGTTATAATCCCAGTCCTGCGGGAGGGAAGGCCTGAGTCTCTGTGGAGGGCTCCTGGGTGCTCATTTCTGGTACCGGCCACTTGAGTGCGCTCTGGCGTAGTATGCGGCAGCCGTTCTCCCCACCAGAAAGGTGGCAGAATGCCTAGGAAAAGTTCCTAGAGGTTTTGAAGTGGTGCCCTCTGAGGAACAGGCCAGGAAGGTGGAAATAAGAATCCCAGAGAAAGAGCTGTGACCATGATTAACCTTTCAGAGCAGCAGCTTTGCCAGGAGTGCCTGCGAGCTAAGGAGACTGGGCAAGTAGTACCATTAGAGCCTTTTGCTCCAAAAGCAAAATTGGTTTTGGACTTCCTCCATAATCTTTCTCCCGTTTTCTTAGTCTTTAAGAGCTCCAGCCATGTCAGCTGAGCTAATGGGAAGGGGTAACCATTCTTGAATTAGATATATAAGAGAAGAGGGAGGATGCATAACGCATGACTGGATCCAGGGTAGGTAGACACACGGCTTCATTTCAGAACCCCAGTGCAGAGAAGTGCCATCTGACCCCTCCATGGTAAGCTCTTTAGGGTCACAGTTTTATTTTATTCATCTACTAATGACAATGTATGTCAACAACCAGTATTTCATTTCAGTGGTTTATCTTCTAAATATTCATTCCTTTCGCCCTGGCCTCTATAATAAAGACTTTATTTTGCCATTTTAATTGCCATTTTATTTTGACAGGAATTTAAGCAGAGTTGCAAACCCTATGCAGATATTCTTTATGTTCTAGTTTAGCTTTCTTGGAGATTTTTGTTGCTCTCTTTTGCAAGAAAACCATCAATAAAAAATGATGATGATGATAATAACTTTGAAATATAGTTAATTAAAAAATCATGTGCCTGAATATACAAATTGTCTTATTTCTTATAATATGAAACTGGTCTTTTCCTTTGGGAATATAAAACAAAGTGCCAGTTGCCCTCTTTTTAATGATCTGAGCATTATTTTCTAACTTATAAAATTTAAATTTGCTATGCTAGTGAAATATTTCAAACATACAGGAGAATATGGTAGTGCTCTAAACCGGGTCATTCAACGTACACATATTTAGCTTCTCTAAAGTCATTGATTTAATCACTCATCTAGTAAATGCTTATTATGTATTGAATCCTGCTCTATTGAACAAAAAAAATATTCCTGTCTAATCCAGCACACATAGGTGAACATAGATAATAAGTAATAATTATAATGGAGCATATAGTATATTAGAAAGTAGTATGTGTTATAGCAAAATTAAGCAGGGTAGAGGAATTGGGGCTGCTAGAACAGGACATGGTGACTAGGGCTGCTATTTCATTCAGGGAGCCATTGTTAAAAAAAAGTAACATTTGTACAAAGTCTTGGCAGAGGTGACAAAGTGCACCAGGTGACTATCAGGGGAAGGAGTCCACAGGCCCGCTGGTGCTTGGCCTGCAAGGTCAGTGCAGTGTGGTACAGGAGTGACATGGTGTAATTCTTAGTTTCGAAAATAGAGTAGGATTAGGGAAATCTCTAAGGAAAAAATTTAGGTAGGGCCAACAAACTGGGAGGTGGCAGCGCAGGTACAGGCAAGTGCTTGGATTCTAGTTCTATTTTTAAGACAGACCTGGCTGAATTTCCAGATTGATTGTTTATGGGGTATGAGAAAGAAAAGAGTCAAGTCTGACTCCTTGGTTATTGGCCTGAATAACTGGAAGGATGGAGTTACCCTCAACCAAGATTCCAAAATCTATAAGAATGGGAGTAGACTGTGGCAGTTTGAGTATTACAAATAACTCTCAAAGGAGTTTGAAAACTTACACTTGTATTAGCTATGTATGAGACTGTGCATGTCCCTGTGTCATGGGTCAGCACGATACCTCTCGTGGGTCCTTGGCCTCCGTGGTAAAAAGAATTTCAACACGAGCCACTCAGGAATAAAAGCATGAGTTTTATTCATAAAGTGAGAAACTCAAGGGAGAAGGCAGGTGAGAGATCACCAGGGACAAGAGAGTCTTTGCAGCCTTTGCAGTTCTTTTATAGGACCCCCAAGAGGGGTGGGCACAGCAGAGGTCTGAACCTTCCCTTCCTCAGGTTTTTTAGCAATGATGGGTGATGGGTGATGGGTGATGGGTGATGGGTGGTGGCTGGTTGAGGTCTGACCTTTGTCTTCCTCATAGATCTCAAGAATCTCAGGTGGGGAGAGGGGCATTGAGATTAAGGGTGTGGGCTCATTGAGGCTTCTGCCCAAGACCAGACACACTCTATAGAGTGGAGTTAGAGATTTTTATTTATATTTTTATTTTTTTGTGGCACTGCGAATTGAACCTAGGGGCATTCTACCTCCAAGCTACACCCCCAGTCCTAATTTTTTATTCTTTATTTTGAATCAGGGTCTCACTAAGTTGTGGAGGGCCTCACTAAGTAGTTGAGGCTGCCCTCGAACCTGGATCCTCCGGTCTCAGCCTCCCAAGTACTGGGATTACAAGCCTGTGCCACCACATCTGGCTTTCAGATTTTAAAACTATATATTTTTTTCCTTCCCAATGTGTCTCCTTTCTGCCTAAATTTTTATTCCTTCCATTCTACCTCATCACTTACATCAGCATTAACTACAATCTGAGAACAACATGTCTCTAAATTCTAGAATATCCATAGCGCACAAATAATTCCTCTTCTTCAACCTCTCCTCTCTATTGCCAATACTTTCCATGGAGGTTTTTGTATCTATTAAGTTCTATTTTACCTTTTATTATTTTTTCATTTCTCTATTGTGCATTCTGGATGATTTCCTTAAATACATCTTTTAAATTATAGTTCTCTCTACCTGTTTCTTGATCTGCTATTAAACTCATTCACTTTTATTTCAATGGCTATAATTTTCACTCATAAGGCTTTATTTGGTTTCTCAGATCAACGTGTTCTTGTTGTATATTGATGTGTTTTTTCTATCCTTTGTTTTATCACTTTAGTTATTTTGCCCAAAATTATTTTCTTATTTCTTTCTTAGCCTCCTATCATCTTAATTACTTTCAGATACTGATTCTCCTTTTCCTCACATCTGATTACTCCTCCCTCTCCTTGGGAATGATTCATTTTAATCATTTGTGATTTTGCTGTGGTTGCTGTGAGGTTCTCTGGTATGTAGATGTCCCCCTGTGCCTGGGTTGTAGAAATGGTGCTACAGACTTGATTTTGCCTTTTTTTTTCCTTCTTCTTCTTAGATCCATGTGTCATGATTTGGGATTGGAATTCCATACCCTACGTAAATATTATAAATTTGACCCCCACACCTGTACATGAAGGAAACTTAGATGTAATTTTTTTTTTTTTTTTTTTTTTTTTTTGTGGTACTGAGGATTGAACCCAGGGGCATTCTACCTTCGAGCTATACCCCCAGCCCTGGTTTTTATTCTTTATTTCGTTTTTTTGTTGTTGTTTTGGTTTGGTTTTTTGCAGTACTGGGGATTGAACTCAGGGGCATTCTACCCTCGAGCTACACCCCAGCCCTATTTTTTCTTCTTTATTTTGAAACCAGGTCTCACTAAGTTGCGGAGTGCCTCACTAAGCAACTGAGGCTGGCTGTGAACCCGGATCCTCTGATCTCAGCCTCCCAAATGCTGGAATTACAAGAGTGCACCACCACACCCGGCTCTTTATTCTTTATTTTGAACCTGCGTCTCACTAAATTATGGAGAGCCTCACTAAGTAGCTGAGGCCGGCCATGAACTCGAATCCTTCGGTTTCAGCCTACCAAGTACTGGGATTACAAGCCTGCGCCACCGCGCCTGGTGAAGTTCAAATTTTTCACAAGGTACTTTTTCAGGGCTGGGAAAGTCAGCAGTAAAGCACTTGCCTAGCATGAGCAAGGCTCTGGGTTCAGTTCCCAGTGCGCATCCACACACAAAAACGAAAGCCAACAGACATTCTGTTGGAACATCAGAAAGACAACAGACTCCCTTACCTCTTCCCTAGACACTGGACCAAATTTTTCCAGACTGTTTTTGACAAAAATAGCAGCCCTTCAGTGGCCTGTTTTTGGCACTGATCTTTGTTCCCTTTCTCTTCCTGTGTATGGACACAAGCTACGTATTCTGTTCATGAATAGACAGTCGTGTCTTGGTCTCCAGGTGCTCATCTCATTTGATACCTCATGAAGAACTTTGGTGTCAGATTAAGGTCCTCTTTGTTTCTTTCACCTAGGAATTTCCTGTTCTTCCTTTTGAGCTCAGCTGTGTTGTTAGTGTGTGTGTGTGTGTGTGTGTGTGTGTGTGTGTGTGTGTGTTTAATTTTTTGTTCGCTTTTATGCAAACTTCTGTGGTTTTTACCCAAAATTATCGATTTGGAGTTAGAAGTTGCTAAATATGATTTATGTAGTCAGCTGTGATATTTAACATTATGCCTAACACATAAGGTCCTTCAGGCCTCTTTAGTGTTGAAAGCACCCCTTAGTTTAGGGACCAGGGAGAAGTTTCAAGTCCTGGGGGAAAAACCAATGTGGTGGCTATTTACCAAGCAATACTCAAGAGTTATAATATTTTAAACACCAGGGTATCTATGCAGATGTGTATTAGCCAAATATCCAACTATACAGAGTGAATTTTCCTTTCTTATTCTTCTACACATAATTTATATTGTCATTTATAGCAATTAGATAAGGAGCTCAAAGGAAAAACATCACTCCAGAGGATAAAAGACTTGGAAAAATATTTGGTCATTAAATTATTCAGAGCAATACAGAGGAACTATCTTAGATTGTTCTTTTTCTTAAAATAAGCAGAATAAAAAATATTGTTACATGTGAAAGTCTTTCATATTCTCATTCTGATGCCAAATGAAATACATATTGTAAAGGTATTCAGGATTGTAGTTGCTTACATTTTAGTTAGTTCCAGGCACTTTGAAATTTAGCCATAATTTAAAAATCATTAATGGCATATCTTTTAAAATAAGTTAATAATATTGGCATTAACACTTATTTTCTTGATATTAGTAAGCTAATCTCAGCTTATCTGAAATCTCACATAGATGATATCTATAAGAATTACCATTGGAATATTTGGGGAATAAAGCACCTTCTGGACAAACTTTTTACATCCACCAATATAACTTATGGGAAAAGGAAAGAAGTATTTGGGTGTGTGGGCTGTTTCACATGCTATGCTGAAAGTGGTAGAGTCCCTGGATCCTGGATCCTGGATAAATTGTAAAATTCTGTGTATGTGAGCCCAGGGGACTGAAAGGTCAATGTTAAATTTCTCAGAAAATTCTTTAAAAGATCTGTCCTGAGCCAGCTGTGGTACACTCCTATAATGCCAGTATTTGGGAGGCTGAGTCAGGAGGATCACATGTTCAAAGCCAGCCTCAACAACTTAGTGAGGCCCTGTTTCAAAATTAAAAAAAATAAAAACAAAAACTAGGGCTGAAGGTCTAGCTCAGAGGTAGAATGCCACTGGATTCAATACCCAGAACAATGACCCCCCTCAAAAAAAAATAAACCTGTCCTAGGTCATCCCTAGATGTCAATTATTTTCAGCCCTTAGCCAATTCAATTGTGCATAAAAGAGACTAGACCAGGAGGTTGGGTTCATTCAGAGAGTTCTAGGATTTTGTCAAAAATGGCTTCTGACACTGGATTATTCTCCTAGTATTAATTGGTTAAGAAAACAGTTAAGGATAAGAATTTATTATGAATGCAGTAATTGTGTTAGGTGGATTCTCACTTCAGTGCAAATTCAATATATATTTTAGAGTAGTGTGGTATATGCAAGCTGTTATTAATTAAATCCACTGCTTTAATCTTTTTCTTTGGTGCATAAACCAATTCTAGGGATTCCTTGCAACAACTCTTTGCCTGACAGGGTCTGGAGTTAAATGTTGAAAAGTACTGCTTCACAGACTGTAGAGATAATTGAACAAATATGTAAAGGCTTTATAATTGATATTCAGCAGAGGTTCAACGTCCTCATAGCCTGATCAGCTGACACTCTACAAGCTCCATCACCCCAATTATTCAATTATTTAGTGTAACAAGTTCCTCTAGGGCCCACAGCCTGTAGTATGGATAACAATAATCATAATAGCTCAAATTATAGCTCTTTCCTCCACCTCATCACACAAAGCCTCAAACGTTAATGAAATGTTCCACGAACCTCTGAGTCCCAAGCTTCATCTCTTTTATACTCACTAATAAACCCAGTGCCACAGAACTTCATCCAGTTCTGTCCACTGGACGAGCCCCTTTTGTCTCCAGGCATGGGTGACGGATGCATTAGTCAGTGTTCTCTAGAGAAACAGAGCTAATAGAATATATAGAGAGAGAGACGTAACACGGCGTTTATTATGAGAATTGGGTTAATTGATTATGTAGGCTTAGAAATTTCATGATATGCATCTATATGCTAGAGAACCAAAGAAGTTGATGATATAATTCAGTCTGACACCAAATGCCTGAGAAACAGGAGAGCCAATGGTATTTTTCAGTCCAAGGTCAAAGTCCTAAAAACTGGTATAAAGCCTGGAATCCAAATGTTGGATTACCTGGAGCTCTGATGTCTGAAGCCAGGGAAAGAATGTCCCACATCCAAAAGAGAGAGAATTCACCCTTTCTCTCCCTTTTTGTCTTATTTTGGTGCTGGGCAGATTGAATGCTGGTGGATCTCCACTTGTCTACCAATCCAAATGTTAATCTCATCTGGAAACACTCTCACAGACCAGATACACCCAGAAATAATGCTTTACCAGCTATCTGAATATCCCTTAATCCTGTCAAGTTGACACAATACAGTTAACCATCACTGTATGAACTACTCTTTTGGTTCTGCCCAGGACTGGCCAGGCCAATAATTAATGATATATCAGTGTCATCATGTTCCTCTCTGAAGTGGGGAGCATGCCTGACTCCCCACTTTGGGCCATCTGTGTCACTTGGTACTGCCATGTGTCATGGTAACCTTCATGTGAGCAGCCACTTAATGTCAAAAGCCCACCCTCCAAGGTGTTTGCAGACCTGTTGTTGCTCCCACCCTCTCCAGCACACACATAGAAAGGTTGGCTTCCCTCCTTCTCCCATTCAAAATAGAAGGCTTTTTGCAAAAAAAAAAACTCCATGCATCCCTCTATTTAAATTGTCCATTCATTTTCCAAGTTACAAAAAAATGTTTACGTTTCAGGGAAGACATGGTTGTTTATTAGACACAACGCATTCTTAAGAGAGTTTGCACATCTATTCATCCACTGATAGCAAGACTAGTGTGATAAAATTAAAGGGAAATTACCATTTCTTTTTCAGTTTGGTGGGGAAATAATTTTGAGAAAGGAAAATTGAATGGTGTGTTTGAATGGTAAAAGATAAGCAACATGGTGCTTTGGAAGGATATATAAGGTATAAAAAGCAACTTAATTTAAAATCTGGGCTTAAGAATAGGCTCCAAAGGCAGTAAATATTCCTAGAAAGATGGTCAAAACTGTCTGAGAATCATGGAAAGAAGAGAATTAGAATAATTCTGAGCCACAGCATACCTATTATCCTAGTACCTAAACAGAGGTTCACACATTCAAGGTGAGCAGGTGGTAAACTTAACAAGACCCTGTTTCAAAATAAAAAATGAAATAGGGCTGCTGGTAGAGCTCAGAGGTAGACCCTGGTTTCAATCCCCAGTACCACCCCCCCAAAAAAAAATAGAATAAAATAAAATAAAGCCAGGTAATTCAGAACAGCATAAAGAACAGTGAATAAGCAGGAAGGATTTCTGTTTTCATCTGAAGAACAAGATGACAGCTTGGAGCATTTGGGGGCACAGGAACATTACTGTGGTTGAATAGATATTTCTTTCCTCATTCACACTATGAATTGGCATAAGAATAGTTGAAGGATAAGAGCCTAAACTACTTATGCAGCTGAGTCACCTGCCCATGGTCTGCTCCTGCTATCCTCAATTTTAGTTCAGATGGCCTGCCAGATACTTTCCCTGTTCAGTGTCCACAATCAGGTAACTTGGTCAAAGCCACTCACCTGTGAAGGAGGAGAGGCAAGGCGGAGTCAAGCAGACTGATGGTGTAAAGTTCTATTCTCATGTTGACAGAGCTCTGACTTGTTATTTTCTATTTAATCATCTACAAGTTACATAAATGATGTTTTATTTAAAATCCCAAAGCAGACAAAATCTCAGTGACTCTTTCCCAAAGGTAACCAACATCAGCGTGACTGGTGAACATCAAGACATCCTTCTTATGCCTATACGGACATTTGCACTTGTACACACTCACATGCACACACATGCCCACCCACACAGTCCAGAAGAGTCAATTTACACATACTTCATTATTATCAATTTGTATGTATGGTAGATTTTTGTTTAATATATACAAGTGGTTCACCATTGTTCTGCAACTTGGCATTTTTCCTACTTACGTTAAAGATAATTCCATAATGCGCACATTCCTTCTTTGTAATAATTGTTTACTTGATTGTCACCTACTGATGTAATATTAGGTTGTCCTATTTTTTCATCCCTATGAGCAATAATGCAATAAACATCCTCATACCTTCACTCACATGAATAAGCATATCCTTTGAATATTTGACTAAAAATAAATTGCTAAGTTAGTGGTTACATATATTTTAATATATACAAGCTACTGCTAAATTCTCCTCCAAAAGACTATAGAAATTTATACTCACATCAGCTATAAATAAAAGTATCTACATTAAAGTGTACCTCTGAGCTGGGCATGGCAGGACAAACCTGTAATCCCAGTATTTGGGAGGCTGAAACAGGAAAATTGTGGGTTCAAGACCAGCCTCAGCAATTTAGCAAGATTTTCAGCAACCTAGCAAGACCCTGCTTCAAAATAAAAAGGGCTGGGGTTGTAGCTCAGAGACAGAATGCCCCTGGGTTCAATCCCTACTATACCTCCCCCCAAAATAAAGTATATCTTCACCAAAAAAAAAAGATATTATCTTTATTTTAACCTTTTGTCAGTAGGACAGAAGAATATTCCCCACATCTCTGTTCAACAAAATCCTTCAATACCTGGCTCAAGTCTCATCTTTTTCATTGTCACTTCCCCGGGACATCTGAAAGTAGTATCTAAGTAGTATCTTTTTTTTTTTTTTTTTATTGGTGCATTGTAATCATATATCTTTGTCAGATACAAGCTAGTAAAGGCATACATGCACACACTTCTCATTTAATCCTTCCCCCCACCCCACCCTATCACCCTCCCTCCTTCTCAAGTTCAGTTTAGTGATTGACTTTGATATGTTTGTGAAAGTACATCATGTGCATTAGGGTGCCCCCCCACCCCGCCCCATCACCTTCAGTTAAGTCACTCTCTTTACTCATCTAGGGTTTCTCTTTCTTTGTCTGGAGTCCCTCTTATGTCCCACTTTCTCCCTAGTTTCCTCATATAAGTAATATCTTATAACTCTGCATACAGCAACAATTTGTACAAATCTCTCATTACACTGATCACATTTTGTTTTAGATTATAGTTGTTATTAGTGTGTGTTCTTAACTCTTGAGTCTAGAGTATGGCCAAAGACTATCTCCAATTTATCTTTGTATCTCCCCTCAGTCCTTATTTTTGTAGATTTTGCCTAGTCAGCAGATACTAATTTATAAAAATACACAAATACAGGAAGGAATAAAAGGAATGAGTGGGACTCTCTCCTAAACGAATAGTGTTTTATAAAGAGGGTTTTTTTCCATACATCTATGATATATTCTGAGCAGACTGTGAGAAAATGAAGGTATAAAAAAGGATCATCAAGTCAAGAAAATCTTATATAAAACTCATTCTGTGGTTCATATGTCTAATTTATGTGAAAGAACAAATTTGAGACTAACTCATAATTCTTTTATTCTCTATTCAGTGTAAGAAACATTGTGGTTAAGCCATGCATGGTGGCGCACATATATATAATTCTTTTATATTCAGTGTATAAAACACTGTGGTTGAGCTAGGCATGGTGGCACACATCTGTAATCCCAGTACTTAGGAGGTTTGCAGAAGGATCACAGGTTGTATTACAGCCTGAGCAATGTAGTGAGACTTTCAGCAACCTAACAAGACCCTGTTTCAAAGCAAACAAATAAACAAAAAATTTAAAGGGATGGGGGTGTAGATCAGAGGTAGAATACCCTTGGGTTCAATCCCCAGTACCAAAAACAAAACAAACAAACAAAAAGACAGAAAGAAAAGAAATAAACACTGTTGTTGTGTCAGAAACACTGAGACTAAATCTATGCAAATCATTTGATATGTTTGAACTTAGGAAAATTCATTAAGATGCTCTGAGTTTCAATGTCCTCATCTATAAAATGAACTTAATGATCTTACCTGCAAGATGATTATTTACTTTTAAAAGAATTGCTTACAAGGTGCCTAGTCAGGCACAGAGGCTATAAACATAAATATATTGTGGGAATCACTTGAGACTGTGTGTGTAAACTTGCATTTAGAATAATAAATTGATATATACACATCGGGGAGTATTGCTGTATGCTCATGTCAGAGTCTATTCTGTTTTTAAAAATGGAGACTCGAGTGTATGTCTTCTATTGAAAAATATTATTTTATTATAGAAGATAAACTTCCTGTTTTAATAATGAAGTTTTATGATCCACAAACTAGATATTTTCCTAGTGAGTGTTTTAGGTAAAAGCTTATGTAAGGACTGGTATTTCTACAATTTTTTTATTGTAATAATTCGTGCTTTGTATATATACATTTTTGTTAGGTACAAATTGATAAAGACAAATGTGCACACATTTCTCATCTGACCCTTTCCCCAATTCCCACCCTGCTCCCTCACCCTCCCTCCCTCTCAAGTTCAGTTCAGTGAGTGATCTTGATATAATTGATGTACTTACACAATTCTACAATTTTTTCATCACTTCCATTTACTCTTCTATTAACTCATCCATATTTTTAAAGATTATTGGTAAAATAAGCAATGAAAATGTTGACTGTTATGACCATCTCCTGCTTAGTGTATTACCCATCTCCTTGTATAATTAGAAAATGTTACTGATAAAGTTATAGCAAAATTAAATCAATAAACAGAATAAGAAATCTTAGAGGCATTTGCACCCATTTTGATGGAGAAGTCTATTCTTCTAAAGTTCTCAAGAGGCGGGGGGGGGGGGAAGCTTTTTGCTCTAACATGTTGACCTTTGAGTCTGAATTAATGCGGTATCAGTAGCCAGATCTGAACTGTAAAATGAATCTGTTAGGATTAAGGGTTTAGCTGTTGCATGGCTAAATGGGTCAAGCTCTCTTAACTGATGGATTTAACTGATGCCACCCCAACAGAGGAAAAGTTGAGATTCAAACAAACCTGCCAGCTTTCAATATTTCTACTATATCACACTTTTCCCACAAGACTCACAACCTCTCAAGTTTTGGAAGGAAAATAAAATAAATAAACTTACACCTCCAGCTTCCTTTCTGAGCCAGCCGTGTTAAAGGAAAGTGAGTGCTCACTCTCATCTCAACAGCTCAGGGAGTTGGTTTTATTTGGTAATTGAAGTTTGAAAAATAGAACCAGTACCACTAAATCTACCTACAACCATACAATTCTTTATTCCAGCTTCTATGAATGCTACAAAACATACTTAGCTCATAACAAGAATACAAAGTTGAAGTTCTTCATTGACAAATTTGGTTTGAAGGGGAGAGAAAAGAAAATATGATGCTTCTATAAATCATCTGTAGAGCACTTTTAATAGGATAAACCAGCATAAAGTGAATTCAATTTCTTGTCACCTTAAGAATAAGAAAATGCTTAGACACATTTATTAGCAGATATAGGTAGTCAGTAAATGGTTACCTTAAAAAAGCGAATCTCAGACTCAAGTTTTATTTCCAGAGACCATATTAATGCCTATACAACAATGCTTTCATAGATTTATAATGCATCTCACCCTTTTGTTAATTTTAAGTACAAAGCCTAAGGCCTTATTGATGTTCTTCTTCATTTTTTTTTTCTTTTGTGTGTGTGTGTGGAATATTAGAGATTGAATCCAGAGGCATTCTACCTCCAAGTTACACCCTCAGCCCTTTTTTATTTTGAAACAGGGTCTCACTAGATTGCTGAGAGTCTTGCTACATTGCTGAGGCTGACCTCAAACTCACAATCCTCCTATCTTGGCCTCCCAAGTACTGGGATTATAGGCATGGTCCACCATGCCCAGATCTTTACCAATTTTCTTATAATAAAAATTTGAATTAGATGTAACGGACACTGATATTCCTTTGTAGAAACAGCCATAGGTAAGCACATAGCTCTGAATAGACTGAGAGAATTTTTCTTTGTAAAAAAAATTTCTTCTGTGAGAACTATACTCCTCTGGTGGCTGTGATGGGCCCATCCCCCACTCTCCTCACCCTAATGCGGGGGAAAGTGTGGATGAATGCAGATTCTTCTACTTAATTGCCATGAAGTGTGTGTTCTCCTGCATGGGCTGATATTGCTGCCTAATGAAATAATCAGCTAGTATGCAGTGAGGGAGTGGTAGTGCAAGAGGGAGGAACCATCCTAAAAGGTCTATTATCCTGTCAATACGCGAACAGAACTCTCATTAATGTTAATTAGATTTGCCTGCCAGTAGGAAGGGGAGGCTAGACCTTAAACAGCAAGTTTGAAAAAAAAAAAAAAAAAAAAAAGCCTATCTAGCAATGCAAAACATCGGGAAAAAATTAGAAATCATTCCTGCCTCCAAGCAACCTTAACTTGTATAAAAGACATTTATGTGGCCGTTAACCCAGGCAGAAATTGAACTTGTCAGCACTATACACACAATGTATATAAGGGTAACTCTTCAAGAACAATTTCTCAAATGAATTAAATACAAACTGGATTTACTTCTAGGCAGTAGATATCTGTCCATCATCTTCTTAATAGAGCCACTGGAAAAGGCTTAGGTCTTATAGGTCTTTATTTATGCTTGCCTATTTGTTTTTTGTTTGTTTGTTTATTTGTTTTTAGTACTGGGGATTGAACCCAGGGGCATTCCACCCAGAGGCATTCCACCTCTGAACTACACCCCTAGCCTTTTTATTTTTTATTCTGTGTTTAAGCAAGGTCTCACTAAATTGCTGAGTCTGTCTTCAAAAGCTTGAACCTGCTATCTTCTTGTCTCAGCCTCTCATGTACTGGGATTACAAGTATGCACCACTATACCTGGCTATGCTTGTCTTTAAGGTAGAAGATAAAGGATCAAATGAACAAACAAACAACAACATAAGAATAGTTGTTGAATAAAGCCAAAAACATAAAATCTTCTCCTTGTCACTAGCCCATTTTGAATCCATTAGCAAATCTCATGATTTTTTCTTAAAATCAAACTACACTTTTTCACCTATGTCTCCACCACTCCTTACTTCAACACAACATACACCTCACCCTGGTAGCTGTGGTAGTTATAACTTGACCCTGAGGCTCCATATAAAAACCAGAATGTCCCTTTCCTGCCATAGCAGCCTCCCTTCCCTCCTCCTGTGTTCCCTCTGCCTTTTCCTGCTGTTTTGTTCCATAGCAGATGGCCTCCTAAGTGTACACTTATGAATGCATTTGTCTGTTGGCCTAGTTGGATGAAAGCTGCCTGAGGACATTTTGTCTGGATCTCTGCTGTTGACCCAGCACCCTGGACAGTACCCTAAACACAGTAGTCCCTCAGTATAAATGTCTTTGAGGATCCATTGAACTCATGCTCAGTTGCTAAAAGTAAGCCCACTTTCTCAAGCATCTGGAATCTTCTCTACACTATACTAAGAAATTATGTAAGAAGATATAGCCAAGCACAGTGACTTACACCTATAATCTCAGCTACTCAGGAGGCTGAGGTAGGAGGATCACAAATTTGAGGCCAGATTGGATAACTTACTGAAATGATGTCTCAAAATAAAAAGGGCTGGGGATGTGGCTCAGTAGTACAGTGCCCTGGGTGTTTAATCCCCAGTTACACACACACACACACACACACACACACACACACACACACACACACAGCCTTAAGTCAGTTTCAGAAACCCTGAATTGTAGAATATCTTTTGTGCTCAGTGCCTTTTATTCTTAAGTATTATCCTTGAAACTCCTACACATTTTTCTTCCAAGTTCATTGAATAAAGCTTGCATAGATGAGAGCCTCTTTTTTATTTTTTGTTAACCCAGAGCCTCTCTCAAAATCAGAGTTGCAAAGAGAAGAGAACCAATATCTTAGAGTATAATTACAAGTGCTAGAAACAGGAGCTGTAGCACAAGTCTACAGACCTGAATAATGCAACCTACTAGTTTTTGTGTGACATGTTGACAGAGGTTGACACTTAGTGGGTTAGTACCATGTAGTTGTCAGCTGGCATTAGGACTTGCAGTTCATTCTGCAGTCAAAATAAAGGAGGAATGACAAAGTCCATATTTGAAACCTCCACTCTGGCACTGTGGCAGCCTAAAGCATTTGCAGTTGCTCTACAGTACCCAGTGCCCCCTCTACTTTACTGAGCACAGAGATGGGCTCATTTAATCTTCAAGAAGATATCTATTAACTGTTCACACCTAAGCATATTCTGTTCATGGTAGTCATGAAAAGCATATTTTTCTCATCAAACTTTGATGTACTTTTTAAAAGTAATTATAATAATATATTATAGAAAATAAACAAGAGGGAAAATCAGGAAGAAAATATGTCTAACAGGAGAGAGGGTGCCTATTATGATTTTAGTAGTAACACAAAGTTAATAGCTCTAAACCCATGATCAAAAAGTTTAAGGAGTGGGAAATTTTCCTTATATTTTGTAGGGTTTTTTAATGCTCGTTCCTTGTCTAGTGGGATATATTTTAAAAATACTTGCTTGAAAGTGTACCATATTACCATATTATACTGAATGGGATTATAGTCATAGAATTAGACTTTCTAAAGAACTATGGTTTATTTCATCCTTGTCATAATGTCTATCCTGAGGAAAGCAAGCTTTTGAACTCATAAAAGTAATTAGGAATGTGATCTGTGGAAATACTTTCATATTGTTATAAAGCTATTTGTGTTGCCTTTCTTTTGGAAGCAAATCACTTTGTGTTTCTAAATTGGGGCCTTTTTCTTCTCCTTCTAAATCATCGAGGTGGTGCTTTCTTTGTTTGTAGAATGAATAAGAGCCTTATCTGGAAATTGCTGCAGAGCCACACTCTGTTTTAGATAGACTTGAAAATTCAGTTTCGTCTTTCTCCTCTAAGAGAATGAATAGGCCGAGGACGTCTTCTACCTGTCTGACGCTGGTAATTGAATTACTGTACAACACATTAAGCAAAGAAAACTTAGAGTAGCAGCAATTAAATTATGTTCTCATGTTCTGGAGAGCAGGCTCTTCACAGAGAAGGAAGAGGTAAAATGTTATTGAATGATGGACGCTGATATTAGGACAGGAAGAAAGAAGACAATTCATTAATTCAGGAGCAAGGCTCACCCACAAAGAGACTGAAAAGAATGAAAAGCTCAGACTGGGCTGAAGTCGTTTCCTGTCTGGGTTACTTCAAATCAGCCAATAAGCCTAGCAAAGAATATGTGAGACTAAAAATACAAGCCCATAAACAGCACTTCCTGTCCATAACTTGTATCCTATGGAATATCCAATATAATCAATCAATCATGTCCCTTATTGCCAGCTGTTAAAAATGAACTCAAAATATGTAATTATGCTGGTTACAGAGCTAAACATAAAAACTAAAATTATAAAATTTCTGGAAAGCTCACAGAAAATTTTCATGGTTTTCAGATAAGCATATATTTCTCCAGGCACAAAAAGCAGAAACCATAAAAGGGGGGAAACAAAGGTAAATTAGACTTCCTCAAAGTTGACCTTCATCAAAATTAACCATTGAAAAAATGAAAGTCAAAGCACCAATAAACAGTGCCTTTCTTTAGAGGAGGACCTCAAATTTGGGGGTCAGTTGGGTATGCACAAAGTGAACAGTCGGCCACAGCTGGGAGTCCAGGGTAGAGCTGTTAGGATGTAATGTATACCTCTCAGCTAGGGAGGGACCTCCCCAGCACACAAGAGCCTTCGTCCTAATACTCACAAGGGCCACAGTTACAGGAGCCATGAGGCCAGGGCCCCATGGGACACTAATGCTGGTGGCTTCATACATTACTTCATATGAATTCATTCAATTCACACAATGACCCTGAAACACAGGTTTGATTGTTTTACATACAAAGACACTGACATATAATGGGAGACATAGCATCAGTGGTAGCAGTGTCTACGCACTGTGTATTTACCAATCACTAGGCGCTGTCCTAAGCATTTCGTGTAGGCTTTCAACTTCATCCTCAACATCACCCCATGAGGTGGATGCTCTTAGTATATGTGGTTTGGATGAGGACAACGATGATGGTAGCAATGATCACCTTTGTGGAGGTCAGGGTACACTAACTTCAGAACCTGAGATCTTAGGATCTTGAGAACCTCTCCTCTTATTTATCTATACTCCCGGGTATGCATGGATGAGCATGCATGCACAGCCTCCCACTAACATGTACACACCTTCCCTACCACCATGTCTTATCACCAGGCTGTCTTCCTACATCAATGGAGACAGCAAAATGGCAATATGACAGCACTTAATCATGCTCAGCTCCACCTGCCTGAGGTAGAAAGTTATGTATGAGGTGTTTTGTAAATTATGAACAGCTATAAAGCTCAAGATAGTATTTTTTAATTTTTATTCAACTTTATTCAGGCATCATTTACATATAATAAAATTTGCTCATTTACATGTATATTTCAACGAAGTTTGACATATTTATACACCATGTAACCACTACACAATCAAGGTATAGAACATCTTTATCACCCCAGAAAGATTTCTTGTGATCTCCTCCCTATCAATCAGAGCCAAATGTCCTGCTAGAAAGTCAATGCCTTCTGTCACTATAGATTAACTTTGTCTTTTCTTAAATTTAATTTAGGACTTATACTGTATGTGTGTCCATACAGTATAAGTACATTGCATGTATCAGCAGCTCTTCCCTTTTCCTTGCTATTATTCTATTGAATATAGATATTTTGTTTTTCCTTTCACTTACAGATATATATTTTCCGTTGTTTCTTATTTAAACTACTATGAATAGAGTCACTATAATCATTGTAAGGACTTAGGTTTTCATTCTCAGGTCAATACTTGATGCAATTATTGAGACATATGGCAAGCATATGTCAACTTTATAAAGGCAGGAAAACTGTTGTTCAAAGTGCTTGTACTGCTTTTCATTCCCACCAGTGATCTATGAGTTTGTATTTCACACCTTCACCAACACTTGGTATGGTTAGTCTTTTTAGTTTTAGCTATGAATGAGTGTAACAATTCATTTTGATGAGTGTGATAATGAACATGATACCTCACTGTAGCTTTAATTTGCATTTTTATGATGACTAATGATATTAAGGTTTTTTCATACACTCATTGGCCATTTGTATATCTTCATTTGCAAGTGTCTAGTTATGTCTTGGGTTTTTTTGTTATCTTTCATTAGTGAGTTACAACGATTTGTTGTGTATTCTGGATACTAGTTGTTGATCAGTGGCTCCACTGTCATTTTTTTAATGATTAATTTTGATGAAGATCAATTTTGAGAAAGTCAAATTTACTTTTTATGGATTCTGCTTTTTGAGTCTTAAGAAATATATGCCTATCCAAAAACCATGAAAATTTTCTGTGAGCTTTCCAGAAATTTTATAATTTGAATTTTTATATTTAGCTCTATAACCAGTATAGTTCTATATTTTGAGTTAATTTTTGTTAATAGTTTGTGATAAGAGGCAAGATAGATTAAATGGATACACACACACACACACACACACACACACACACACACACACACACTTGTTCAAAGTACTGGAAAAAGTATTCTTCCCCTATTAAATTACCTTACTACTACCTCTGAGCTATACTCCCAGCCTTATTATTATTATTTTTTTTTGAAAGAGGGTATCATTAAGTTGCAGAGGGCCTCAATAAGTTGCTTAGGCCACCTGGGATTCTCCTATCTCACCCTCCAAAGTACTAGAATTACAGGCCAGCGCCATGACACCCGGCTTGCATGTATGATTTGATTTCTTAGGTTGATGTTTTTAGTTTAGACATTGCAATATACATGGGATACAATTTTTTAAATCTCCTTAACCATTAACTGAGAAATTTATCTCACTAGTTTTGAGTAGATGAAGGTAACAAAGCCATAGTTTTCCTATCCTAGGACATTAATTATGCTAAGATTTAAAGAGATTCTAATTACATTTTCAGGTAAGGAGACCTACTGGGGGAAGGATAGAATCTAGTATTTTTGTGAGCATTTTTGGCTTCTCTTCTCCCCAGCTTCCTTGCTCTTCCCTATTCCTGAAGGAAGAGCTAATTGAAGGGATGGGAGCCTGACACCCAGACCTCTCTGAAGAAGTGACATTTGGCCTAACACTTGAAAGGAGAGCATGGGCCAGGAAAATATCTGGAATAACATTCAAGGTAGATGGACAGAAAGTACAAAAGCTTAAAAATCCCTGATGGGCCTGAGCTTCTGCAATAGAATTCACAGAGGCATGTCTAAGCATGGCAGAAAGAAGCTGAGGAGACAAAGATCGTCTGACCGCAATGGAGCGCATGTTGTGGGCATGGGAAGAACAGCTGTTTGCAAAGGTGCAGATTAGAAAGGGCTCAAATATTAGATTTTTGCATATGAGCTTGAATTTATGACCAATACAGAACACTTTTAAACTAAGGGGCTGATATGTTGCAAGGGTAATGCTGAGATTAATTTAGAATGATCTTGTACAGAGTCACTAATGATATTAACTATTTAATCAAATTGATTTTCAAAGTGAGTTTTAGTCAGGAAAGAAAAAAAGTTGTATGTTCATCTCTCAAGATGTAGGTATCTATACCCTTATGATATATTCCATGGGACAGATAATTTTTTTTGAATTTTTATTATATATTTTACTTGTAATTGATAGAAAAAATTATATGTGTTTATAGGGTGAAATATGGGATATCCACAAAATGGAATTCTACTCAGCAATAAAGAAGAACAAAATTATGTCATTTGCAAGAACACGGAAGGACCTGGAAAATATTATGTTAAGTGAGATTAGCCAGTCACAGAAAGTGAAGGGTCATATGTGTTCTCTAATATGCAGAAGCTAGGGAGTAATGAGGATACCAAAGAGACTTTAGATAATGGAGGAAAAACCTCAGTGGAGCCAGGGAGGTGGTCTAAGGGAAGGGGAGGAGGAAGAGTGAGGTTCATTGAAGGAGTTACTACCATCGGCTATGTGCACATGTATGAAAATATCAATGTCAATCTCAGTACTCTCTATGGAGAATGGGGAAGGTAGGGAGGCACTGGCAGCGAGGGTACCAAGTGCTGTGTACATGTACATCACTGTCAACATGATGATTTACATTATGATGTGAGACCATAATGAACCAATAAAACCATATAAAAATAAATAAAAGCATGTCTATAATGTGTAATGATCAGATCAGCATAAATGGTATATCTATCACCTCAAACATTTATCATTTCTTTTTTTTTTTTTTTTTTTTTTTGCGGTACTGGGGATTGAACTCAGGGGCTTTCTACCTCTGAGCTACACCCCAAGCCCTATTTTTTTATTCTTTATTTTGAAACCGAGTCTCACTAAGTTGCAGAGTGCCTCACTAGGTAGCTGAGGCTGGCCGCAAACCCGGATCCTCTGGTCTCAGCCTCCCAAATGCTGGGATTACAAGCGTGCGCCACCACACCCGGCTTTTATTCTTTATTTTGAAACCGAGTCTCACTAGGTTGCGGAGGGCCTCACTAGGTAGCTGAGGCTGGCCGCGAACCCGGATCCTCCGGTCTCAGCCTCCCGAATGCTGGGATTACAAGCGTGCGCCACCACGCCCGGCTAACATTTATCATTTCTTTGTGATAGGTACATTCAAAATCCTCTCTACTTGGTATTTTGAAATATATAACTAATTGAGGGGAGGTATTTTTTAAAATACCTGTTATATATTCTGAATATCCAGGAGATTACTCAACACATAGTAGGTATTCAGTAAATGCAAGATGAATACAAATATCTAAAGATCAGGAAAGTAATCTCCAATCTGAAAAGAGTACTATAAAATGTAAGATTGTCCTCACTATACCAGAGTTACAAGATATTTCTTTGGTTATTTGCACAAATACAGAGAAATCATCACTCGGCATTCTTCAAATTCCCAAAGTTAAAAACTTACTAGAAAGATGGCGAATGTCCTGGCCAAAAAAGAAAAAACTATGCTACATAGTAGATTACGGATGCTGTAGTCATTTGTTTTACAAGTAGTACTGAAGATTTGTTATATTTATCTGGACTGCTTATGATTTACATCATCAAGCAACAAATATTTATTAATTCAAGCTCCTTATTTAGAAGGTAGTCAAGTTATGTGGGGAAAGAGAGCTGCAGTCCTAAGATAGAATATAAAACAGCAGAAAGACATGGTCAGGCTTTTCTTTTAATGCTAAGTGTGAGCATAACTTCACAAATTATTCTTACTAAAATAACGGTATATAGAAAGTGATCATTTTTGCTTGTTTACTTCAGTTGGCATTGCTGGAATGAGCTATCCCCTGTGTAATCTGACACGGCAGGACTAGATGCCAATGCACATGCTGCATTATGAATGTTTCAGACCGTTTGCTCTAGTGTAAATCCATGTAGACTGTGTAAAGATGCTGTTCTGCATAGTTTATTTTGTCTCTCGGCCATAGAGCACTAAGCCTTGGACATTACAGTGTACAATGGGTTTTGAATTCCATGCCTGTGGACCACAGCCAGCATCATACAACAGAAGTTAATGACCGATTGTTATCTTAGTCCATAGCTTGCATTCCTTTTGATAAGACTATTTCAGCAAGGGGGTGGATCACAAAGTGTAGGATTAATTAAGGTCAAATCCCAATGAAACGTGCAATCTATTTTCACAAGAAAAGAACAGTGTAAATTTTATAAACTAAAACCCAATTTTTAAAATAATGTTTAATTAAACTTGCAGCTTAATTTCCTTCTTGTTTAAAGAGACAGAATAGTCGTGCAATGTAATTTAAATGTGCCAGTATATAAACAGACGGGCAACATTTATCATTGCTGTGAACTACTGTAATTTACAATGGTGATGAACCACCCTGAATATCCTAACAATCCAGGCACATCTAAATCATCCAACTATGCTGACACTGGTTTATTAACATCTGACAGTAAAAATTGGTCTCTGGGAAACCATTGAGTTTGGGTCCAGTGGTGTACCATTATTTAAAAGTGTGGGTTTTGATGGAGAATGATCGACGACGTCAGCCTTGTGGATTGGTGCACTAATCATTCCTGTTTCAGTGCTTTGCAAAAATGCCAACCCCAATTGGGATTATAAAATTTTGCTGAGTTTCTGGATCTCTTATAAAATGTGTTTATCTTTGGGGATTTTAATGCCATTTTCTCCTAATTATCTTCTGATAATTTTTCCTATCATATTATGAAGTCATCGAAGAAATTAGAAATTAGCCTTCTTTGTTGCAACTTCTAACTAAGCTCCATTGAGCTAAAGTTCTTTGCACAATGCAGCCTTTTTTATGCTCTTTGAGAAAGTAAGTTATAATTAAAGACTATACTTAAAGTGAGAATTTTTAAAATGAAAGCGCTCTTCCTTCATCATTCATCACTAACTATAGACACACAATCTGTTCCAATACTATCAGCATCAGGGATGGTAGTTACAAAGTTGAAGAAGAAAAAAGTTCAAAGATAATGACAAGTTCACAAGTCTTTCGTTTGTTTTTGTTTTTTTAGGACTGTGTTCAAACAAAAGTTAGACTTTCTAGCTGTCTGGTAAGGTATAAAACTATTTCAATTGTTTGAACATACAAATCATTCTAAATTAAGATCAGAGTAACTATATCAATAACACAATAATGATCTGAGTAAAAAGTACTTTTTTTTCTTCTACCTCAGATATAATTTTTAAATAATTTTGTAAAATTCTAGGGATGTTTGAAGTTGGGCAAATCATCTAATATTTATAGGCTTCAGTTTCTGCCCATGTGGAGTGAGTATGCTGACAACTGCCTGGCAGGATTTCTCCCCTGACCTCAAGCCAGAAATGCACGGCCCTCCCATGTGCTTCAAACCACCCTGGTTTTACCCCCAAGAGGAAACTGAACACACACAATACTCATCATCCTTGTATGTCTACTAGATTATACATAACAGAAGCCAGCCACAAACTCCCTCCAGTAGCATATTCCCAGAACCTAGGAAGTCATAATATGACAGAGTAAAAGATCAATAATATATATTAATATAACAAATTGCCTACTTAGTACACAGGATTAATATATAATGAGGTAAGAGAATATATATGAAAGTGTCCCAAAAATCTGTGCATATATGAAGAATGTATTAATTAATATAATTGTAATGTGCAAGTAAAGTACAGCCATAAAAATCCCTGAGAGAAAGAATCAGAGCGAATGTTTTTCTTTGGTGATTTGTAGTTATCAGTTTTAACTTCAGAACCAACCATAGGATCCTACATATACACACAATCTGTTCCAAAAAATTATGGTTGCTGCTGTTTGGTAATAATACACTAAACTCAAATGTTTCTTCCTAAAAGAAACCCTTCATCAACTTTTCATCTAATTTGGCGTGTAGCGTACTTGCTCCTGGCCCTAGTGATTTTTGTCCCAGCTCTTATCTCACTTTGTAATTAGAGGAGTCCAGGAGTATCTGTTGACTGTCCATCTCCTCACTGAATGACTAGTTCTCTGAAGCTGGGAGCAGCCTCTGTTTTTATAACCCTGCAGCTCCAGTGTCTCACAGGGTTCCTGTTAAAACAGAAGTTGCTCCTAATGTTTGAAGAAGGAAGGAAGGAAGGAAGGAAGGGAAGAAGGAGGGAGGGAGGGAAAGGGAATGGAATAATGCATGCATTCGTTTAAATTTAGTTAATGAACTTAATAAATCCAAAGTTCCACTAAAGCAACAAAGAGTGTCCAACTGTATTGAAATATCACCTGCACATAGCACGCTACGTTGGCCCTTACATTTTTTTTTTCTCTCTTTTCACTCCGGAGAGGGGAAATCTTCCATACCAACAAAAGGTAGAAAGAAAATAATCAACTCAGATTGCAAATTTTACATTGTTGATATACTTTCATAAAAAGATTATAAATAGAAATTTTAAAAAGCCTTCAGAAGTAGAAATAAGTGGAATTTGGGTAGGTAATAGATATGACTCACATAAAACTTAAATTGGCATTAAATTATCCATATAAAATAGACATTAAGAAAAATAACCACCTATATTCCAAAAAATGAGGGGATAAAGACAACTAAGGACTCCATCTTTTAAACTGGAATTTTGGGCTTTGTATTGCAAAAGCAAATGAAAAATGTCAAATAAAGTTCAAGGGCAAGTTATGTAAATGGAAAATTAATGGCTTTATATTTCTCTGTGTTAGGCATCATTTCCTAAACATTTGAAACAAAGTGTGTATTTAAGCCACATTTAGATTTATCTTTGACATCTTTTTAACAAAAAATAGAAATTAAAATGCAATTTGTCTATGCTGTATTCTTGTACTTCATACTCTTTCCATCTATTTAGCATTAATGTTGTGGGGAGAGCTATTCTTTTAGGAAATGTCAAGAAGAACAAATTACTAAAAATGGTACTGTTGATTTTAAGTAGGCTGTTATGCCTTATACCGATGTAATGAATTTTCTCGATAATAGGACATATTTTTTCCAATTTTTCAAGATAATTTTAGTGGCTCATGATCATAAAACTGAAACATAAGGAGAAACCTATCTCAATGAAAAATCTTCCAGTACACTTCTATACCAGCCAGCTATTTCTTGAGGGCAACTTTAAATCTAAGTCAAGTCACAAATGGATTGAGACTAGTGATCTCACTTCGTCCTTTGGAAAACTATGTATATCACAAAATCAGTATACATTTTGACATAGTTGGCAGCTTTTGCTTGAAATAGCCTCTGAATCAACTGAGCATGGAAACTCAATTTGCCTGGGGATATATTGGCCTTTAAATAAAGAGGGTTGATATTCTCTGGTAGAACAATGGAGAAATCATCTATAATTTTGTGTATGGTATAACTTTAACAGACACTCTTGGTTTCAAGTCATCAGCTGCTCATAAAATGATTATATATACTTTTTAGACCAGATGTATAAAAAATGTGCTTTTAAGCTTACTTGAACACATATTTTTCTAGAGTACCGATTTCATTACATATTTTCTTTTATTTCTCCCAGAAGATTATTTGTGCGTTATTTCTCTAGCAACCCTGGTCATGCAGAATACCACCTGCTGATCACACAGCTCTGTGACAGCCATTGCAGATTGCTAATGGTAACACCGCACTACTAAATAGATAGCTTTGGATGTCTGATCTAGCCCAGGGGTGCAAAGGGTCTGCTCAGAGAGGGCATGATGGAGCTATTTAGGAACAGTGATACCCAAATTAGGAATAAGCAAATGTGTAAGCAATTATCCATGAGCATATACTACCTGAAAATAATTGGAACCACGGTGTACATTGCTTACAACTGCCTGATGCCTTCCTATCAACTTAGATCTTCACTTCTATGCTGGCACTGGACAAAACATAGAAGAAAAAGAAAAGTACCACATATATTAGCCAGACTTCAGTAGTAATACACAACTAGTTTCAGTTGTTTTATATGGGTGATTTTATTATTCTGTTGTTTAAAGTGGCCTTGGCTAGGCATGGTGGTGCACATTTGTAATCCCGGTACTTAGGTTGAGACAAGGAGGATCACAGGTTCGCAGCCAGCCTCAGCAACTTTAGTAAGGCCCTCTACAACTTAGTGAGAACTTGTTCCAAAATAAAAAATAAAACAGGACTTGGAGGTGTAGCTCAGAGGCAGAAAGCCCCGGGTTCAATGGTTCGATCCCCAGCACCAAAATTAATCAATTAAGTCGCTTTAGAACACTAGAAATTTGGCTGAAGAAAAGGAATTATTTTTTAAGTTACAAAACATGTCCTATATATATTTGGGACATCAGTTGCTGGAGATTAAAGCTGTGATCTAGCACATACTAAGTACATGCTCTACCACCCCATCACCCCAGACCAAAAATATTTTTTAAGTGTTTTTCAATATATTCAAACATTAAAAGTACATTGTCTCTGTAGGTGTTTTGTTTTTGTTTGTTTGTTTGTTTGTTTGTTGTTGTTTTTGCAGTACTGGAATCGAACCCAGGAGCATTCTACCTCCAAAGTACACCCCTAGTCCTATTTTTTATTCTTTATTTTGAAACCGGGTCTCACTAAGTTGCAGAAGGCCTAAGTAGCTGAGGCTGGCTACAAACCCGGATCCTCTTGTCTCAGCCTCCCAAGTACTGGGATTACAAGCATGAGCTACCACGCCCAGCTATGTAGGGTTTTTTTTATAAAATCTATTATTTGGGATATTTCAAAATGTTGGTTTTGCAACTCTCAGACAATTGCCTTAGAGGGGTAAACGCTTGCTTGCTCTCTTAAAGGCCTACTGCTGCTAAATTTTACCTTCCTTTTATAATGGAGACCTACAATATTGGCCTTGGAAAGAAAAAATTAAATTTTAAGCCACAGTTCTTATTCTGTGTAAGTGAAAATGTTACACTAAGACTCAGAACAGATTAAAGAGAGAGAGAAAGGAGGGACAGAAGAAAGATACTCGTCTATAAGTAGTCTACAGATATGGTTAAATTATGATTTTCAGAATAACCATATTATCACTTAGGAAAAAGGCAGTTTAGAAGCAGGTTAAACTATATTGAGGTAGTACTCCAATCTATGTGTACAGCAGCGCTAACATAAATGAGAAGCCAGGCACCTAAAATAAAATACTCATACTGTATTTTAAGTTATTCTAATTGCCTCTCCCACTCTAATTTTAATGCATCCAAATCATTTTTATCATATAAATGAAGTTTTAAAATGTCAGCCAGAATCCAAATTCCAGAATTTTATTAACAGCAAATAGTTGAGTAAAGTAGTTGTAAGCTGGGCAAGCAGATCTGATCCCTGCATTCTTCTGTGCCTTAGCATCTGTTGTGTCTTTCACACAGTCAAGTACAATAGATGTTAACCTGTTGGTGGTAGCGGTTTGGGTATTGTTGTATCTGTTACTTGTGGTAGATATCATGCCAGGAAAGTTTGCTTCCCAGCTGAATGGATTTAGAAAAGGAATTTGGTTGGATCAAAACAGGTTGCGTTGATGCCAAACAATATCCAGCTGTACAGTTTAAGAGCTCATTGCATTATCTTGCACATGATAAAGCAAGCCCAGCATAAGTTATACAGCATGATGATTGCCTTAAAATACACACACACACACACACACACACACACACACACACACACAAAATTAGCTGCTTGCTCTTCACCTCCAAAGTAAAGCTTACAGTCCCAGCTAACTGTACATAAGACACTCAAGTGATACTTAAAATAAGAGACACTTTGTTCTTGCCAGATTTCTAGCATCTCAATATTCAAATGCCAGTACTCAAATACCAATTTCCTTATCAACGCATAGACTAGCGGAAATGAAATAAAATTAAATACATTAAAAAATTTTAAATGAATCTACATCTATCTATTAAGTGATTAGTGAGGGGTTTTCTTTGAGACTGAATTACTACAGCTTCTCAAATGAGAGCCAATCTCCCCTTCTATTCCAACCCTAGATTTTTAATGTATCCTAAGATTTTCCAGACAGCAAAGTTTATCTTATTGAATGCTTTGACGTGGATCGTGAGCTGATATCTTTGAATACATTTTAGAATCGATTTCTTCTGAAGATACAGCATACTACCACTGTAGCAAGAGAAAAATAATTAGATTTGGCCATACTGGTTGGGCCAGAGCTGTCTCAAGCAGATGGGGAGCCCAGTCTTTCAGTGGCTATAAATAAATAAAATTCAAAATAATGCTATATTTCAGTAAGACAAGTCATACATTACAATTAATCAATGACTTCTTGACTATAAAGAAAACTCTAATTGTGTAGTTTTGGGTCCTAAACTTCTCTTTTTCTCCCCTTCTTCCTCTTTTAGTTCTTTGTATAATTCTTTAGAGCCAATGTCAGCATGCGGCATTATTTTTTCGTTAAATTTCAAAGCTGAATTTGCCCAGAAGAACAAAGAAAGCTGTTTTTAAACTTTGATCTCATCATCAAGTTACCATTCTGGAAGGGCTACAGATACTGCAGGCCAAATTTGGCCCTGATTCCCCAGGAAAATGTAGTAATTTGAATTCGGAGGGTATTGGAATTTTTGTGTATATGAAGAACATGTTGGCCTCATAGCTTCAATCAACAAGCTCTGAACCTGCATGGCCCAAAGTTAAGTCCTTCGATGAACTGTATATATTAAATCCTAGTCTCCATCTTCAAAGGCGCCTAGCAGTGGATAGAAGGCAAAGATGAAAGGCTTGATGAGAAGAGATAATTAAAACTTAATGGGTGCTTGTTGTAGAAGTAGGTGCAAAGAAAATGTTCATTTTAGGTATTCACAAGGAATTTATAAAGAGTTCTATGTGTTATGAGTAATTAATTTTGGATAGTTAACACTCAAAAGGTGACCCCTAAAAGATGTGGGTCAAGGCTAAGTGCCCAACTCTCTTCTGTTATGGTTTATGGGTGTTTTATACTCAGCATAAGAAAAAAGACACTAAATCCAAGAAAACTGAAGGAATGCTGACCTCTCCAGAAATTTTCTGTTGAATTGATTCAGACTAAAGCAGTGCCCTTTTGATTTTTTTGAGGTCTCTCCTAAAAGGCCTCCAGGGATTAAAGGGCATGATATGTACTTTGGAAAAAAATAGACTGATGAAGACCTTTGACCAGATGGTTTCAGAAATTATGAGTATCTCTTGCCTTAGGTGGTGACCACAAAGGCATTCCCTCCAATTGTACCCAGACACTGCATCTCAGCAAATGGCCCATCCTCAAACAAAGTGAAAGATGGACTTAGGGTGTCAGAAAGATGAGGGGTAATTTTACAAAGCTTTTAGAACTTCAATCTCCAGTTAGTTACTCTATCTGTCTAGTGGCAGCGACTTTTGTTTTGTGTGTGCCAGATGACTCTAGCTTGAATGAGCTTCTTCAAACACATTCTGTTTGAAGAAAGGTCTTGTATTCTCTTTTGTTATTCATGCATCTGTGTAGTAGGGTAGCATCGCTTCCTCCCAACCCTGCCATCCCTCCCTCCTCAATTCTATTCTTCCTCTCTTCACTCCCCCAGCACTCCAAACTCCTTAATGTAGCTAGGAAAAAGTAGTCATTCTGATACCAAATTGCAAATATGTTGATGGAGTTATTTTCTTCTCATCTTCTCTGATATTATTTGCATTATTTTGTCAACATAGAACAAGAACCAGCGGGGACTCAGCTATAAAATGTGCATTTGCCACATTTGAGAGAATAAACATAGGCACAGGGACATTTAGAAAACATACATGAAAATTAAAATACAAAGATAAAGTAAAGAATATGGTTTATATTGATTTGTTGAGTTTGAAGAGTCTCTTATTTGGAAAGAAAGACCCCTTTGATGAAACAGTTTATTATGACATCTATATAAATGTCCTCCAGGCTTTCCTTGACAATCTGAAGTCTGTAAGCTAGTGAAACATAGGCACAGTGTGATGTTTAGGGAGGTAACGGTAAGAATGTAAAACTTTAAAAAGGAAATGATTGAACTTAAAAATCCTAGATATTCTGTTCAGCATATTTTATATTTCCTGATACAGGCTTACTGTTGTGAAATTTAATTACAAAGCTATGAAAATAAATGCATTTAGAGAGTTAACCAGGTCACAGCGAGTGCGTGCTACCAGAGGAGTGAGCAAACATTTCCTTCCTTCTGACTAAAAAAAATCACAGAAAGTCTCTGTGTTTGATACTTTAGCTTCTTGTTTGTCCCCAAGGATGGCACCACCATGCCACTAACCCACCTTACTCAAAATAAGTATCAAATAGCAGCTAGCATTCAATCCATATTGAAATTTCCCTGGTTATCTAAAAAAAGTCATCTTATAGTTTTTTAAATTATGTTCCAAACAAATGTCCCACGTTGCATTTTTCTCCAATGTCTCCTATATTCTATACTAATCTCTTTTCTTTTTAATGCCAGCTATTCACTGCTGACATTCACAAGTTTTGTTTTTGTTTTTGTTTCAAAATGGGGCAAGAAATTCCATTCATTGGTGGCAAATATTCTCTAGAGCATCTCATCAGTGGTCTCACTTGGAGTGATGCTGGGATTGATTTGTGGGTTCAGGTGACTTCTTCCGTATCTATCCATCATAAAGGTCCCTGTCCTTTCCCCTCAAAGTCTCAGATCCTTGGAGGATTACTATCTAGATCCGTCATTCCCTTGGGGTTGACAAAACAGTGATTTTGTAAAGCAACCCACTGTTCCTCCATGTATTAAAATGCCTGCATATCAATTTGACTGTAAACCAGCTGCTATACCACTCTTTACATTGATACCAAAAAGGCTACAATTATTTATGACACCAGGTAAAGCTCTGGACCCACAGGCATCGCGGCACACAAACCTCAGAAGGGTTGAGGCAAGCTGTGGAGCAGAGTGAGTTACACACAGAATTTTCTTCGGCAGGTATCAAAAGGATCTCTCTGTTATTCAATTTGGGATGGTGAAGATGAAAAAGTATCATGCCCGGCCAGGAGTCTGTCCTTAGATATCCGGTACAGGGCCATATGGTGGAGTGTTTTTCTTCACTTAGCATTACGAAGTCATTCTCCAGGCTCTCCACAGATTTGCTCTATTAGATTATCTCAGAAGGCCACAGCTATCATGGAGCCTATTTCTCACTTTATATAAAAGTCAAGCAGGCAGAAGGCTGAAAAATCCATTCACGACTTGACTTGGTGTCCTCTGTCTTCCCCCAAATAAAGCGGATCCTGGAGAATTAAATACAAGCTGAAATAAGCTCATCTCCCAGAAGGCTCAAGGGCAAATGTAAGGCTCTACAAAGAATTAGTAAAGGGCAGGGAATGAAATAAATACTTGTTCCAAATATAATTTGGAGACATTGTGGACTAACACCAACCTAATCTCTGGGAGAATAAGAACAAGTCCGTCTTTCAAATGTGTAAGGCCTTTTCCACAATAGCTAGTAAATTGACTCCCACCTCTACTGTGCCACTAGACACAAAAGTACCAAAACATTACTTAATTTACTTGAATGATGAAGGCTCTTCTTTGACCTACCTGTGGCATCTTTTAGAGGGAGCAACACAGAAAGTGTCTCTGGCACCTCCAGAATGTCATGTGAAGACCGTCTCCCTCATCTCTCTTTTTGTCTGTCTCTCTTTCTCTCTCCCTGCCCCTCCCATTTTTTTCTTTTTATTTATTTATTTTTTGCCTCCTTGCCACAAAAATCTTTAAAAATGTTAATGCAGCTACTTAAATCATAGAGACCTTTATGAAAAACTTCCACTCCCATTTTTTCGTCTTTGTGAAGCTGCAGGTCACAGAGGTGATTTGAATACCTGAAAATATCACACTCTTCCTCAACTTTGCAGTCTCATTTGAGACAGAGGGCCCAGGTTTTGGAGACAGAGAGAACAGGGTTGAAATATGAAGCAGCCAGCCCAACCTGCCAGTCATGCATCCTCACCCAGTCCCCGAACCCCAGCTTTGCCAGCTGTAAAAGTGAGACTGCAGTATTTACTTTTATTCTTTTTTTTTTTTTCTTTTCTGCGGTACTGGGGATTGAACTCAGGGGCATTCTACCTCCGAGCTACACCCCCAGCCCTATTTTTTATTCTTTATTTTGAAACCGAGTCTCACTAAGTGGCAGAGTGCCTCACTAGGTAGCGGAGGCTGGCCGCGAACCCGGATCCTCCGGTCTCAGCCTCCCGAATGCTGGGATTACAAGCATGCGCCACCATGCCCAGCTTGCAGTATTTACTTTTCAGGATTAGGTTATGTATGTAGCACACCTGAAACAGGGCCTACAATGCGAGGATACTCAATAAATGACTTCACAAATGTTAGTTATTACTGTTAGTTGAAGAAAATGTTCACTTCCTAGAACCAATTTAAAACCCATTAAGTTGCTTTTTCTCATGAAGCAAACACAGTCTTTGAACAGCATCTTCTGCCTGGCCCGCTCACTCTCCAAGGGATACAGGGCCTTGGCCAGCTTGTCATCACTCTCACCTGTGTTGCTGGCGTGGACCTTGCTACATGCTGATGGTTTCTCCCTAGGAGGAAAAAGAGAACCTGTTTAAAACTTCTAAAACATGGCCCTTTGTTGTAGCACAAACTCTAACCTCTGAGATTTGTAATTACTCTACGATAGAAACTTCCTTCAGTGGAGTGAGGCTCTATCATATAGTTCTTCCTACTTGGAGCCACGACGAGGCTCAGGTTCTTCAGTTCTACCTCCAGGCTCAGTTCTGGACTCAGACCTAAACTATGTAACTAGTATTGGCTGTCAGACTGCCCTGCCCAGGTGTCTCACTTGAAAGAGCCTGGCTTTGGCTTTGCTCTGAGGCCTAAACTCATCTTCTCCAAAGTCAGTTAGCAAACACTGGTATTTTCCAAAATTCTGGCGCATTGGTTTGAGCCTTGCTACTTATGAACACTCTTCCTTCTCTCAGGATGGATGGAGGGTATCCAACCGCTTTGCTTACTTGAGGTGTCTGTTTTCCTGGACTAGGACCTCTTGTCACACTTTGAGGAGGCTGCTAATGTTTTCTTTAGCATCTACTGAGGAAACCATTTAACCCAGAATCTCTACCACTTTTTGCATCTTGCATTCCAGGCTTGGCCCTCCCTAATAGCGGACTTCTAAATTCCAAACAGACATCTGGGTCTTGTTTGCTATTGGCTATTTCTAAATCATTGCAGTTGAGGCATGGAGGAGACCTTTAGGTTAGGGAGCTGTTAATCCATGATAGCTGCTCTGTGAATGGTAGGAAACTGGGAGAAAACCTCTTTCCTTTATTCTATGGTTTGCTTTAAGCATGTTTGTCTTGACTCATAAAACAAAAAGCTTACTAATGAAACACACCTAGAACATCAGTATAGTAAACAATCAAAATGAAAACTACTCAGAATACAGAAAATTTATAATGAAAAGATTAGGGGCTAATAATCTCACCATCTATAGATAATCATTGTCGCTACTTTAGAAGTTTTTAGAAATTTGAATCTAAAGTTTCAGTTATGTAAGATGATTAATCCTAGAGATCTGTTGTACAACCTTGTGGCTGTAGTTGACAATATTGTATTGAACACTGAAGTTTTGTCAACAATGTAGAACTTTGGTTAAGTGTTCTTACCACAATTAAAAAACAACTGGAAGCCGGGCATGGTGGCGCATGCTTATAATCCCAGTATTTGGGAAGCTGAGACCGAAGGATCCAGGTTCATGGCCAGCCTCAGCTACTTAGTGAGGCCCTCCACAACTTAGTGAGACCCTGTTTCAAAATAAAGAATAAAAAATAGGGCTGGGTGTGAAGCTCTGATATAGAATGCCCCTGGGTTCAATCCCCAGGACTGAAAAAAAAATTGGAATCCTTACATACACATACATATGCAGATATATATACATATGTATGTAGGCATATATACACATATATATGTATACTCCATTTTTAATCTTGGCATTAGCTTATATGTTCTTTTTCTTCAAATAAGGAATGAAAACTTAAAACATTCAGAAAATCTAATTAAGCATATTGTTCCACTGCTAGATATGTTATAAATGTTGACTAAAATTCATGTATTGGTAACCACTTAGGAAATTGCCCTTTATTATCTAGAATTATTAAAGTCATTCACATTTCAAAATGATTTTGGAAAAAACATTTCTCTTAAAGATTTTATAGTTAGCTAATTAGAAAGTTCTGTCCAGAGCTCAGCATGGTGGGGCACGCTTGTAATCCCAGTACTTGGGAGGCTGAGACAGGAGGATCCAGGTTCACAGCCAGCCTCAGCTACTTAGTGAGGCCCTCCACAACTTAGTGAGACCCTGTTTCCATAAAGAAGAAAAATAGGGCTGGGGGTGTAGCTCGGAGGTAGAATGTCTCTGGGTTCAATCCTCAGTTCCGAAAAAAAAAAAAAAAAAGTAGCTTTTAGCCAGGTGTAATGGTGCACATCTATAATCCCAGTAGTTGAGAGGCTGAGCCAGGAAGATCACAGGCTCAAGACCAGATTTAGCAGCCTAATGATACTCTGTCTCAAAATAAAAAATAGGGCTAGGGTATAGCTCAGATATAGAATGCCCATGCATTCAATCCCCAGTACCACAAAAAGAAAAAAGAACTAAAGAAATAATGGCATGTACTGAGCATAAACTCTAGTGGTGTATGTTTTACCAGTCTTAGCATTTTTGCCACCATGATATGTCATGGCATTTGATATTTTCATGTATAACACACACCATGAGCAGTAGCTATAATACCTGGCTTATTTAACTTGGATGAGAAAAGAGGTTAGAATACAAATGAATTCAAGTGAGTTCAAGACACTTAAATATATGAAAATAAATAACGTTTTCCAAATTAACCCCACTAGCATTTTACAACAAAGAGGCTGAGATTCATGGTGTTAAAATACATAATAAATTGGTAAGCACCAAACCAAATAAGGTGCTATTCTTTCAGTAATTATATTAAAGTAGAAGGTCTATTTCTCACTTTGCAGAAATCTCACCCAGGTGGGTAAATATTTTGCAAGTTTAGATACCACCTGACAAGAAACAATTAAGAAACTCGGTATTTAATTTGCTAATTTGTTACCTGATTTAAATTAAAGATAAATTAAGCTGTGTTCTTTATTTATTAGGAATATTCAAGTAAACAAGGCTGGGAGAAATAAATAGAACTCAGTTTCTTTGTGACTGATTTTAATTATGAAATAACTTTCAAAGATAGCTCCCCATTTGTTCCATTTAGAATAATTTCAAAAAGCAATTCTCTGAACTATAATTGACAGCTTGCAGACAATACCTTCATCTCAAATATTTGTTATAAAAGCTAAATAGTACTCTTCTAAGCACAACTCCCGACTTTTATTGATGAGCAAAAATGAATTGCCAATATCCATTTAAATAATAATGAGTAAGTCTGGCACAGTAGTGCAGGCCTATAATCCCAGTAGTTAGGAGGCTGAAACAGGATCGCAGGTTCCAGGACAGCCTCAGCAATGTAGTAAGACTCTCAATAACCTAGCAAGACCCTGTTTCAAAACAAAAAATAAAAAAGGGCTGGGGATATAGTTCAGAGGTAGAATGCCCCTAGGTTCAATACTCAGTAGCGCGCGCACACACACACACATGCAATACGTATTATAAATAGGAAAATAAATACTGTATATCAAATTTCCAAAATTTGTGAAATAATTATAATTAATGGGAATTCATTGTCATCGGTATCCATGACAAATTAGCATGCAACTATTGTTAAACTTAACAGTACAATTAAGCTTTTTAAACTACCAAAAATTATTTTCACTATTGCTGACCTTAGAATTTTCTCATAGAAACTTTATCCCAACTATCAAGATAAAAGAAAAAAAATACTCTTTTGTCTATCGTCTTAAAACTTTCACTTCCTAGGGTTCAATCTGAAAGCTAATGCATCTGCTTAACATCAAGCAGTTTTTAGAACTCTCCTTGAGAATTTTTCCACCATCAGTGATTCATAACCACCTCCTTTATGTGTTCGTATGATATATCTTTTAAAGTCTACATTTTAAAGTTATTTCAGGGGCCCACTTAATCAGGGTTTCAGAAGCCCTGTGGACTCTCCTTTATCTCCTCCCACTTGGATTTTGTCTCAGCATCCCCCAACCTTGTCTGCTACTGGCAGTTCAAACCATGGTTTGCCAGCATGCCTTTGACCAAAAGGATAATTCTGGGTTTGCTCCATGCCACATTTTTGGAGAATTTAAAATAAGTTTTAGAGAAATCGCTTTTTGTATGTGTATGTGAACTACAAAATAAATGCACCCTACAATAAATACTAAGGAACTATAAAGTCTTAAGTTTCTTTTTTATGATACAGTTCCATTACTGATAATTTTTAAATGGTATTCAGGAAATAAAAAAAAATTGTCATAGAATGAGCTTTTATTATCCCACACAACAGGTAATGATCAGGAATGGAAATGGAAAGAAGAAAGCAAGCCCCATGCAGACAGGGATTAAATAGTCTGCCCTGTTTGCACCTCTAGTCCTTCACCAAGCATGGTACCTGGCATATAGAAGGCACTCAAAAGTTATTTATCAAAGAAATAAATAGACAAAGGAGGGAGGAAGAAGAGAGAATGAGACATAGCAAGGAAAAGCAGAAAATATTATCTTCATCCAAAGTCACAGTGCAGTCAAATTTGGAAAAATTCATGGTATGGTAATGCATTGCCAAGAAAGAGAGCTGGTATGTAGTAACTTATTTTGATCCTACCCTTTTCTTAATAAAGCAGGATATTCAGGAATAGGAGAGTTAACATAGATGCTGAGAAGCATGTGAGTCTGATCTAACTAGATAAATTTGGTCATGGCAATAGCAGCAACCTCTCTCCTGCCATTTTGGTGGATGACTTATGGTTCCATTCAGAAAGATTACTTAGTGAACAAGCATCAATATTTTTTCTCTTCATGCTACAGAGGAAATGGAGATAATAGGTATAGTAAACTACTTTCCAGAGACTTAGCAAAGAGGGAAAATGGTTTCCCTATAATAAAGAATGCAAACTCATTATTCCATCATTAGAAGCAGGATAATTTATTGGAGTGTTAGCTTGTGTTCCCCAGAAAGATCCTACAGAGGATGACTGAATGAAATTTTAGGGAGGCTGAACTCTTTTTTTTTTTTTTTTTTTTTTTTTGTGGTACTGGGGGTTGAACTTAGGGGCATTCTACCTCCGAGGTACACCCCCAGCCCTATTTTTTACTTTATTTTGAAACAGGGTCTCACTAAGTTGCGGAGGGCCTCACTAGGTAGCTGAGGCTGGCTGCGAACCCGGATCCTCCGGTCTCAGCCTCCCGAATGCTGGGATTACAAGTGTGTGTTATCATGCCCGGCCGGGAGGCTGAACTCTTAGCAATGAACTGTAGCCTCCTAAAAAATTCTCAAACTCCATGTCACAAAAAAGAGATCTACAGAGACTAGGTGACCTGGGCAATATACTAGGCTAGTATCTAAATGATTGTAGGGGCTTCTCCTATAAAACTCAAGCCCTTCACACAATCTTGACTGAGATAACATGGATTGCATTCAGAATTAAGTTCATGTACAGAAAATAAGGAAATGCAGTATTGTATACTCCTCTGAGTCTATGGATTGGGATTTCTATCCATTATACATTAATGCATAACAGGAATTCATTACACATCATGCAAAAACGGTATTAATTGATCACCTGTTCTCTACAAGAAAGAGAACTTGATTTTCCCAAAAAGCTCCCTGACTATAAAGAGTATTAAGCAGACCTTCATGTATGTATCCAATCCATTAATAGCCCAAGTAGAGTAACACTTTATAGACAAAACTGGCTCAAGAGCTACAAATGGACTATAAGAAGGATAACTGAGGCTGTCATATATTGCAATATTGGCATCACTGAAAGAAAACCTTTTAAGTCCTTACAACATACACAGTGCAGTCCTAAACAAATGTGCACATAACTAGAAGGAAATGATCCTAAAATATTTTTAAAATTTGCTAACTCTGGCCTTGGTACTTGGGATACATTACTGAACACAAGATGAAGATTCCCTCATTCCACAGGAGAGGTGTAGAATCAACTAGTAGTAGACAAGCTAAATAATTAAATTAGAACAAGTAAGGAAGTGCCAAGTAGAAGAAAGGATCCTGAGCAAAGGGTCCAGGGCACAAAAGATGGATGGAGGCAGAATGCTGTTTGAAATGGAAGTCAGGGTAGTCTCGTCAGCCCCACAATGTTTAAGCCAAGGTTTTAAAGGAGTAGATGGAGTTAGTCTTGAAGGGATATGACGGGAACATTCTAGAAAGTGGAAATAACAACAAAAGGAGAAATGATCATTGGAAATAAATGGGAGATTGGGAGGAGTACGTAGAGAGAGATTCAAACCTCAATGCTGATCTGATAACTGGGGAAGGAAAGTAGGGATAGGAGGACTGCTAGCTAAAGCATCAGACTACACTGTAGCTCTGGGAGAGCCTCTGGTCAGACTCATAGGTATCTCCCAAGCAACACTTGCTCTTTAGAGGAGTCACCTGCAGAAGATGTGGCTAGGCTGTGGAACCCCTGCCTCACTCAGTCATTGCCTGGTTGACAGCATAGACTGATGCACAGCTGGGGGCTATGCGCCAGGCTCTCTTGAAGACCACAGTACAGGAGCACATCTGGCATATTCAAGTAGCAAAGATGAGTGGATGTGGCTAAAGCAGAATGAGCAAGAGGAAGAATAGCTATGAGGCCAGAAAAATATGTTGTTGTTTTGGGGGTGCTGAACATATAATATCTTTAGTTTGTTGTAAAGGCTTTGGCATTGCACTCTGAGGAGAATGAATTTACTACCAGTAAAAAACACAGAACACAGTGGCATATGTCTATAATCCCAGTACTTGGAAAGCTGAGATAGGAGGATCACAAGTTCAAGGACAGCCTCAGCAACTCAGTGAGATCCTCAACATCTTGGTAAGACCCTGTTTCAAAATAAAAAGGGCTGGGTGTACAGCTCAGTGGTAGAATGCCTCTGGGTTCAATCCCCAGTACCAAAAAATTAATCAATTAAAAAAAACACTCAACAGATTTGAGTAGAAATGACTCCATTTCTCTTCTGTTTGAAGGGTGTCTCTCTGGTTACTTGTTGAAATCAGGTTGTAAGGAGGATCCAGGTGAGCAATTTTGGGAGCACAGTGCACAGCAGTAGCAGAGGAGGGAGTAAGGAGTCCAATCCTGGTTGTATATGGAAATAATAACCAGCAAGATGTCTGAAATATTGTACATGGAATATAAGGCAAAGAGAAAAATGGAGGATGTATGAGTTTCCTGGGGCTGCTATATAACAAAATACCACAAGTCCGAAATCAAGGTATCATTGGGGACAGTCCCGCTAAAGGCTGCCCTTCTAGGTCCTAGTCATCTCAGTCCTCCTTCAGTTTAGGGATGGCATTCTCCCTGTATTTTCATATTGTCTTCCTCCCATACCTATCTATCTCTAAATTCCCTTTTTAAACTCCATCAGTTATATTGAATTCAGGCTGACCACCAATGACCTCATTTTAACGTGGCTATCTGCATAAATCCTATTTTCAAATAAGGCCACATTCATAGGTATTAAGAGGTAGGACTTCAACATCTCTTTCGGGGATATAATTCTATCCATAACAGAGGGTAAATTCAAGAGTATTACACAAAAAACTGAAAGGACAGCGCCCTAATCTCTTTTCTGTTGCTATAACAGAATATTACAGGTGGATAATTTTTTAAGGAAGGTTTATTTGAGCAAATATCTTCTCGGCTATATGTCAAAATCCTCACTGGTATTTTGCACAAATGAGAAATAGTTACTCTGTGTGTGGGGGGGGGCAGAAAAAGAAATTCAATAGGCTTATGATTCTGTAGGCTGGGAAGTCCAAAGGTATGGCATAGCATCTTGGCAGGGGCTTTTGGAAAGTATCATCTTATGGCAGAAAAGTGGAAATGGAGAGGAGTGCCTGCAGAAGAGTTTGCTTTTGCAGCAAAGCCACTCCAGAGGGAACCAGCCCACTCCCTCAATGGCCTCGACCCATTCGTGAGGGTGGAGCCTTGATGACCTGGACACCTCCATTAGGTGCCCACTCCCAATACTGCCACATTGGGAATTAAGGTTTCAACATACGAACTTTTGGGGAACACATTCTAACCATGGCAGATGGAATTGCTAACTGCAGGTGTAACAGGTTTAGAGATAGTCAGTTTGAGTTGCTTATTAGAAATCAAAGGGGAATGTCAAGTAGGCAATTATATAGACATTAATCAAAGTTTAGGAGACAGGTCTGTGCTAAAGATGTGAATTTGGGAGTTGTCACCATATAGGCAGCTAATATTTAAAGTCATGATCCTGAATGAGATAAAGAGATTGAGCTTAGGAACAAGACTTTTGACATTCCAAAGTTAAAAGAGAGAAGAAAAGAAAGACCAACAAGTGATTTAAAGTGATCAAAAGGATAAAAGGAAAAACAGGGGAGATATTATTTACCATATACCATAGTAGGAGTTGAGTCTAGGACAGGCACTATGCAAAGTGCTATATGTACTTGGTCAGTAATTCTTATGACAGTACGAAGTAAATGTGTCCCTCATTTGTTCAGAAGAGACAGCTCCATCTCAGGAGAAAGAGATGCACTTAGAGGCAGCACGACTTTGTGCTTAAAAGCATGAGCTGGACTATTTGGCTTCAAATCCCCATTCTGTTCCCTTAGTAGCCCTGCAATTTTGTGCAAAGTATGTTTCCTATCTGTTCCTCAGTTTCTTCAACTGTTAAATGCAGTCTAACTACCTCATAGAACTTTTATAAAGATTAGATGCATTAAAACTCTAAACATAATCATTTTTAAAGTTCTTTGAAGATAGCATAACATATACATAGTATATGCTATGGCATTGTCTGTTAATTAAGTAAATTTGTGCAAAGTAAACTAAAACTCACACAGCTTCTATGTAGCAGAGCTAAGAGTTGAACCTTGAATCTTCTGCATGCAAAACCCATCCTATCTCTATCATATCACAGTGAATGTGACTCTATCCTTAGCATTAGCAAAGGTTAATTAATCTAATTAGAGGAATTGATCATTTGGAAAAATGGAGAGACAGTTCTGAAGGGCTGCATTAAAGATGTTTTACTAAATAAGAAATGAAGTTTTGAAAGGATAAGTTGTGTAAATGTGAAAGCAATGAAAGAGAGACCCATAAGAGAGCCCAAGGCCCTGGGTCTGAGGAGGGGAAGGCCCACTTTCTGAAGGTTTCTTTTGCAGTAAAAGAAAGTACCTGGCATAGATTTTTCAGGGGGATCTGAAGAGACCAAGGACTTTGCTTCTCTTCTGTCTTAAGTAATGTGACTATTTTCCTGGGTATGCTTATCATCAGGGGTGGGATGACTCTGCCTATCTGCTTCAAGTCCATGCTGAAGAAAGTACTCAGAGAGAATCAGTAGAAGATCAAGTTCACAAGCCCCTGGTGGAGGAGGATTGAAACAAAGGACAATCAGCATCAAAGACAACAGGAAAGTCAAGGAGAGTGACTGTGAGGGAGAGGCCTTTCATGTTGATTATAGAGAGGCCAAATCATTCCAAGTTGCAGCAAAGCAAAGAGAACAAAGTAGTTTTGAAAGGTCTGAGAGTCAGGATGAGAGAAGATGAAGGCTGGAAGAATCATCATGGAAAGTGAGATGGAAGGAATTAATTATTTTAAAGTACCAGAGAGAATTAAACCAATCAAAACAGAATCGGAAACTCTAGTGCCAGAAGGGGCCTGTGGCTTCATCATCTTGAGTTGCTCCGTGTGTGAAGGGAGCTGAGGTGCAGAGGAACCCAGAGACTGGCCCAGGTTCCCATGACTGGTTACTGGCAGAACCAGGATGTGAAGGACTAGATTGTGAGTGAAGGATTGATTTTGACAGATTTCCTTAAAGAGGGAAAGAAAATTTACTGTCTGATTGTCTTTTTCAAAAGGGAAAAAAAGAACTTAAACACTATATGAGAAGTTCACCTGGGAATTAAACAGCAAAAGGACACCTCCCTATCTAAAACATATGAAATAAAGGACCAGAAAGGGAGAGGAGGGAAGCTGGAACCAGGGGCTCTCTCTTTCTCCTTAAAAGAATGTAAGAGGACCTTGGAGAACTGACACAATCAGCAAGGGGTGACAAAATTTAATATTTGAGAGTGGGAGACTTTGAAATCTGTGGTTTACTTTATTAAGTATAAAAAGGTAGTTATATATAAAAGAAAAAATAGACCAAATATTTTTTAAAAGTTAACTACTCCACAATTTTGTTGTTGTTGAAGAAGCAAAATACACACTAAATTAAGCCTGATTTTATATATATATAAAATTCCTTGGATGACTACCATGGTATGGGCTAGGGAATTCAGCTCAAAATTTATAGCACTTATATAGAGTTTTTCCCTCCGTATTTCTTATGTTTGTATTGCAGTAATGAAGAAATATGGACGCCGTCTGGTGGCCAAATAATATCTGTAAATTCCCATGGATAAAGCTTCCCCTTTATATTTCAAAGTTATTAAGTTCAAGTCCTGTTATGGTTCTACTTTTATTAGTTTTTTCCCCATCAATGCAATTATTGATTGATTAATTCTTATTGGCTTTCTAAAGTAGAAAAAAATTATGGCTGAAATAAAATACTTCATAGAAAGAAAAAAGTATATAGAAATCCAAGACAAGTGAAAAAGCCTTTCTTCCAGCTTCCCAGCTCTCTATGCACTGGTGCCCTGAGAGGTGGAGACCTGGCTTAAGCCAGGGTTCAGGAGGGACCAGAGCTGCTTGCATGGGGACCAGTGTTGCTTATCAGCTTTTGGTCAAATGTTCTTTCTCAGCATTGGCCCAGTCCCCTGAACAAGGTACAGTGTACAAATCACTGTTACACACTTCATCTTATTCAGCCCTACAGTCTATGGAAACTGAGGCTCAGAGAAGTAAAATGACTTCCTCAGTATCTTACACCTGGAATGACAAAGCCAGAATTTAATAAGAGGTGATTCTCTCTCTCCCCCCCCTTCCCCCTCCCAATCCATTGATCCATTTTTAGACTCCAGGTCTGTCTTACCAGCTTCTCCTCAAATTGAGCAACGTTTTTAGTTTAAAGGACTAACTCTTACATTGAAAATGGTGTGTGTGGGGGGGGGAGCAGACTACCATTTCCCCAAAGTGAGAGGCATGTTTTTGTCCCGCAGGATAACCAGAACTATATACATTGGTAAAGTTATGTCTAAAATGAATGGCCATCTCCTCTGGGGGTTCATGTGCCCCCCCTGAATGCAACAGGTTATCTTTCAGGTTACTAATCTCTCTCTGTATTATTGATCCCCCCCCCACCCCATACACACACACTTCAAGGTCCTAAATCACCTAGGGATTTGTGATCTTGAAGGAGAACCCAAACCAGAGCTGGAACAAAATTACATGTATTAAATAAACTTCATAGGTAAACATGTTTAATTAAAATATTTAAAGCGAAACGTGAAATTGCTATTTGGAGAAGGACAAAAATGGTTGAGTTATGGCAATTCTGTATGTTCAACCTAATGCATATACCACAATCCCAGTTGGAAAGTTTATTCAGTGATAGAGTTCCACCAAATCAGGATATTCACATTAAATCTTTGGATCCTAAAAAAAAAAAAAAAATCACAGCTCTATTTTCCATATATATACTTACTAACATTTAATTCCAAAACATCTATTAGTCATTTATGGATAAGTAGAATATAAATGAAAATTTCACACAAAGAGAAGCTGGAAATTATTGAATTAGATATGACGATTTCTTTACTCTTATGTCCCATTGCATTTGGTTTTGGTTCTTTTGCCTTTTGTTAAATTCTAAAACTTGAGTCTTTTTTTCTTTCAAATTGTTTTTACTTCAATGAATTAAATGTACTCAAGAGAAATCTACTAAACTCAGCAGGAGATGATATTGCAAGAAACATGGAGCAAGAAGATAAAAATTAATGGAAATTGAGTGTGTGCTAATTGTGCAAGAGGAGGCCCCTAGCTCTGATGCTCCAGTGTGTGCCACGTTAATTTTCACCGTCATGCCTCTCGCTCCTCATCACATGGTTCCTATCACCTTTAATGCCTCATTCTTTCCACTCTGCCTGTCCACATTTCACTCATGGAATCCCAAATCTTTTCACAATATACTCTTTAATTACTATATCTGACATGCCATCCTGTCGCCTGCGAAGCTTTCTATATAATCTTGTACCTCTTCATTAGGTTTTCTAATTTGTACATTTTTATTAGTTCTGATACTCTATGTACATTTCCATCCTCCTATTTGCTTTTGGCTACCTCAAACAAGCTCAGAAGAGGGACTCGAGGACTTTTATTATAATGTAATAGGTATAATCTCTGCACTTTGGGAATCTGCCTAATACAAATCAAGTAAATATTCAGATCAATTGACACTCAAACATGGAAGTATTAAGGACAAGAAGTCATAAAAAAATTTTACGTGCTTATTGTATGTTTGCACTAATTTTGTGTAAAGAAGCAAGGTTTTACCAAAAGAAGACAGGAAAGAGAAAATATAAAATAACTTCATTTAGTCAGGTAGAAGTTGAAGGGGGTTTGGATCTAGGGTTTTGGGCAAACAGAAAGATAAAATGAGAACTTCTGATCAGTTGTTGAAAAAGGAGGAGATAAAGATAAGCCAAAGTGATACCAAATAAAGTGGAGTGGGAAAAGTCACAAGAGGCTACAAGGCTCTGCATTAGGAGGGAAGTAACAGTTTAGTATTATCATAGGGTGGTTTCTACTGGGGCTTCTGAGGAGATGCCCTGTGGCTAGAGAAGATGAGGTGTGATGAGTGGATCCATGAGATGGGCTCCATATGTTTTCATTGTGTGCTGAACTGGTGACGGAGACACCCAATTTAAGATAACTCATAGGCTGGAATCGAATTTGTGGTGATATAAAGGGGAACTCGGATGGTGCCTGGAGGAGCTGATCACACCCACATAAGACCTTGAACCTGGGAGAGATCAATAGAGCCCTGTGGGTGTAGAGACCAGGAGGGAGCCAAGCTGGGGTCCATAATAAATATCAGTGGGAGCAGAAGAGAAAACAATATGAAAGAAAGACGAGGGCTATCAAAGAAATAATAAGAAAAACAGTAAGGGATGATTTCCGAGGAGGGAATTTCAGAGAAGTGATTAAGCAGAATGAAATCAACTGAGCCCAAATGACAAAAAAAGACCACGTTGAACAAGAACTAATAGTTACTGTGATGTTTTGCTGCAGAGAAAGGGGTCAGTGGAAACCTTTCCAACAATAAACCTTGTCTGTGACAGAAAAAAAAAAAAATCAGATTCTTAAAATATATGCTTTCTGGAAGAGGATGTGCAGTGTAGAAAATGAAGGTAACTTTAAAGAATTTTAAAGAATACCTCCTTTTACAAAGAATGATTAGACACAAGCTCCTTCCATTGAGTCAGATGCTGTCCCTGAGAGTAACTTAGGCACTTCTGGAGCTACATTAATCTTTTTTGGTCCCTAGAGCACCATTAAGTACAGGCAGCAGTAATTTACTAAATTGCATACTCGAAGCCTGAAAGAGTTAATGCGGCTCCAAAAGTGCCTAACATTTACCCAGGGAGTAATTTACACACTGGAAGCATCTGGCTGAATATGGATTCAATTGTTTACTGTACTGTGGGTCTCACAGAAAGGAGGTCACATGCTTTCTCTTATTGAAAAGTTCTGGGGAACAATTTCTTTCATTTAAAAAATATGCACCTACTGCCACATTTTCCTCTGGTAATCTGTTTTTACAGCCCTAAAAAAAGAAAAAATGTTGCAAGAAATAAACTTAGATTCTTTGATTTGCCAAAGCAAACTACTTGATTGTAATTTCACCTTTGTTACCTGATGGTTTGGGGTTTATAGGGTTGAAATGATACCGAAAAACTAGTAGATTTGGGAATAGTCGTTATTTCCTCTCTGGAAGAGGTCACTCTGTTGGTTTGTACAAATGTGTGTTTTACCTCTTGGTGTGCCAGAATATTTTAACGTATGCCATTTAATACATAGAAGAATAGGAAGGCATTCACACATGAATCAATGCCAAGTTAATTCTGAGCCAAAGTGTATCCACATGCATGTCTAGGACTGCTAAAATGTCAACAGAAACATCTGAGTAGGCATCTTTTTTTTTTTTTTTAATTCCTTCTCCACATTATATGCCCAGCACCATAGATAGTATGTTATAGGAAGAGCAGAGAGAACAGTCACATGAAAAGATCTTGTGACCTAAGAGAAATGATACCAAGAAATGAAAAAGTTAAAGGAAAATTTCAGACTTTATGGAATATATTTCAAGAAAGCTTTTAATTGCCAAGGTTAATGATGCTGTCTCCCATCATGATGGAAACTCAAAGCTTAATGTATAATTGCTTAGACATCTCAAGTGTTTGTATTCACAATCACATCTTCTGTCTCAGCAACAGAAATGTGTGATCCTTTTCATTCATACTGTATTCATTTGCTTAGAAATTCTAGGATTACTAACTTTCATGCTTTCTTTTTAAATCTGTGCTTCCCATTTACATTGAAGCTCCCTTTACCAATATAAGCAGTAGTTATAACATCAGAAGATTTTATTTTTAAATGATTTACTGTTATTTATCAATTATATTTCCTATATAATATTCTATTTCCATTTACTAGTCTACACATACTGGGACTGATTGGGTCTTTTTTTTTTTCAGAAAAAAATAATATTTATTCTTTATATCTACTTGGGAAAATTTTATATAGAAATATAGAACACAGATGAATTCAGTTTTAATATGGTGAACTTGTTTGAAAATCTCAAATCTTTGTACTCTCTGGCTGAGCTATTTTTTAAAAATGAGTGTTTTTAAAACTGGTGATATGCTCCCTTGATCTCTACTCTTTGAAAAAAGAAATAATTTCTTCACTCTGATTTTCCTAGTCTATATGAGTATAAAATTCTTACATATATTTTCATCAGTGCGTGTCTGCCTCTTTAGGATGGAATAATGTTCCTGGTTGCTACACTCATTCATCCCACCCCCACTTCTCTCTAGTCCCCCCTTTTCTTATGGGTCTCCTAAAGCTTCCTGGAGTCTCTTTAATCTTCCGCGGTTCTCTGCACTTTTCTCTGATCTCAGAGCAGTTACACAGCACCCCTTCATTCCTGCCAGTCCTCGGGCCACCATCTCTCCCTTTGACTCATTCTTTTTCTAACATGTTGCATTTAATACGTATACAAGTAAACAAATGTATGCACCCAAATTATCGGAGCAGGTGTCCTATCTGCATGTCCCTTTAACCATGAAATCCAAAGTAACATATAGAAAATGCATGCCCATGATAGCTCTGTAAAATAAGTAAGGGCAGAAATGATATGACTATCTGCTCTACAGATTTTTGTTTCATTTTTAGGAAGAGTGAAGAAGTGGTTTGTTTTTCCTCTCTAGAATTCTTGTGAATCTCTCTAGTCTGTTTTGAATCCAGCAGTCAGTATTCTTTACTCATTGTGTGTGTGTGTGTGTGTGTGTGTGTGTGTGTGTGTGTGTGTGTGTGTGTTTCATCATTGTGTGTTTGGAAAAAAAAAAAAAAAAAAAAAAACCTTTGCAAGGGTGTATAAACTGCATATGATTGCCCATTAACCTAAAGCCAAAAGGGGCAAAGTAGCATATTCCAAAGCAAAGTAATTTCTAGCAAATTATGGAGTAACAATATTTGGGATTACTGTGACATTAATGCACTAAGGCATACATTTTAAAAGAAATGCCAAAATCATACAGGCTTTTTATGCTTGCTTTTTACCTAAAAAGAGTTGTGTGTAGGGGGTGAGTGTGTATACACTTTTGAAAGAAAGAAATGAATCTGACTCTGAACATGCACTTTGCTATATGAAAGTAAAAATATTTCACTACAGAGATTAGGGAGAAGTTTTATAAACAGGAGAACAGAGAAACAGAATTATAGTGGGAAAGAGTACTTGCTATATAACAGCTGCACTGGCAGGTAGTGTCTGCTGCTAAAGGAAACCATAAGAAGCTTTAGGAAAAGAGAAAAGGAAATTCTCATTGACTCTCCCAGGCTGGGTTCTACACCTGCACTGCAGCTCACCTCTTTCACTGGGGTAGGGTTATCTGCTTTCATGAAATCTGTACTTTGTCACTTTGAAACATTTCATGACAGAAAAAGAATTTATAACATTGCATAATTTTACACAGGAATATTCATAAAGAAAAGTATCAAACACATTTTAAAATGCCATGCCCCCAGAACATCACATTCCAAGCTTTTACTGTAGCAAATCGGCTAAGTCTCCCATGGAGAAAAAAAAACAAACAATGGGCTAATATTAGGGATCTCAGGAAACGTATACTTTTTATCAGCAACAAACTGAGACTGCTTCACTGTTATCAGGTCATTAATCATCACTAGGTAAAATAATCCTCATCTCTGAAATTGGCAGAGATTATTCTCTGAGTTTTATGAATGAGAGGAATGGATCAGAGTTTAAAAGGCTTGCCGTAAACCACATCCTCAGAGCCGGCAAAGAAACCGATGATCTACTCAGTCCTAAATCTCTGTGCTACCCGCTGCTCGCTGCTCGCTGCTGCTCTTGCTTTAATTTTTACATAAGCAGAACAATGGGAGTAAACCTCACTTTGAATAATAGGTGTGCCCCAGGAAAATGCTTGCAAATTGAATCTTTGTCAGGCAAATTATATTTTAAATAAGCAATGAGCAATGCAAAGAAACCAACTGAGACTTTTTGTTTGTTTGATTGATTGGTTTTCGTAACAAACAATATTTCAATCCTTTTATAATGTGAATAACATTCCATCATTTATCTATTTTACAACTTTTAGGTATGTTATAATGGTTGTTTATTTTGCTTGTTTGTTTGTTTGTTCATGGTATTGAGAATTGAAACCATAGACATTTTACCTCTAAGCTACACCCCGACCCTTTATATTTTTTGTTTTCGAAACAGCGTTTCACTAGGTTGCTCAGAGTCTCACTAAGTTCCTGAGGCTGTCCTCGAATCTGTGACACTTCTGTCTCAGCCTCCCAAGTACTGGGATTACAAGCTTGCCACCATGCCCAGCTCCAGTGGTTGTCTTTAGAGCAAATGCAGCCTGTACTTGATAACTTTTCCATGGCTCTCCTCAGTCAGGTCCCTTTCCTCTTTTTTTATCTGCCTCTTCTCACTTGCACCCTTTTCTTTCCTGTCCTATTCCTTTTTCACACACCTCACTCCACAACTGGGCCAACACTTCTGACTCTGTCGAAATACCCAACAAGAACCACTAGCAAAAGCCAAAATAAACTGATTGAATAGGCTACAAATTCACAACATTTTATTGAGACTGTAATTGGCTGAAAGACCTTAGATTTTGATTTCTGTAAGTAAAGCATTTTTCAGAGTGGCTCTTCCCACTCCCCCTTTGGAGTGTGTGTGTGTGTGTGTGTGTGTGTGTGTGTGTGTGTGTGTGTGTGTGTTGTGTTGTGTTTATGTGAGTGTGGTACTGGGGATTGAACCCGGGGGCATTCTACCTCTAAGCTACACTCCCAGACTTTTTTGGTTTTTTCTTTTGAAATAGAGTCTCACTAGGTTGCTGAGAATCTTACTATGTTGCTGAGATTGTCCTTGAACCAGGAATCCTCCTTTCTTAGCCTCCCAAGTACTGGGATTACAGGTGTGTACCCAGCTTCGGAGTGGCTCTTATATAGCTTTTTCACCCCTTAATTTCTGCTAGCCTCTTATTTCCACTTCCTGTTGTAACAAGAGGATGAAACCCAGAGATTTCCCTCACCCTTCCTCCCCTATGCTTCAGAAGTATTCTTTTTTTCAGTTAATTTCTCCTTCCTCCCATTTCTCTTAACAAACCAAGGATTCCACTGCACTGTGGGGGGCACCTCTGTGTGCCTGGATCCCATCCCAAACTGCAGTTCCCCTTATTTTGTCTCATCTATATCCTGTCTCCCATATGTTTATCTCTTTCAAATAATCCAGCTCTATTTTATTAGTACCAACATTTTCAGAAAATGGTTTATTCCTAATCCCAACCTTTATTGTTTTCTCAAGACAATTAATATCACCCTTATTTTGAAATCTGTTGGGTTGTTCTTTTTCCCCTTGGTTTCAGGCTCTGTATTAGCTTTGCATTGCCATGACAAAATACCTGGAATAACAACATAGAGGAGAAAAGATTTATTTTGGCTCTTGAGTTCAGGGGTTCAGCCCATGACTGACTGGCTCCATTGCTTTGGGCATAAGATGAGGCAGAACATCACATGGAAGGGCATGGCGGAGGAAAGTTGCTCAGCTCATTGCAGCCAGGAAGTGGAACAAGGGAGAGAGATGTAAGGAGCACGCTTCCAATGACCTACTTTCTCCAACTACGCCCCACCACCAATAAGGCCATCAATTGTGGACTCAACCCATCGGTGAGGTCAGAGCCCTCATGGTTCAATAACTTCCGAAAGTCCAACCTGTAAATATGGCTGCACTGGGGACTAAGCCTTTGACACAGAGCCTTTGCAGGGTATTCCAGATTTAAACCATAACAACCTCCATGACTCCTCTGCAGTATTTTCTGAACTTGTTTTACTCCAAGCCAGACCACTGTTCTCCATCTTGCTCCAAGCAGTTCTTCCCACCCTCTGTCGCAGCCCATTCTCATTTCTCTAATCATCTACGTGTAAATTCTCAAGCTCTTGGCCTAGTGTTTTCCCTTGGTATGCTTTCTTAAGGATCATACCTATAGCCACACACACCCCCACCATAGAATTGATAATGAACATAGGACATTATATGCAGCCCAGCCATTAAATGGTGATATAGATACACAGTTATGGTCACAGAAAGGTGCTTATTTGCATAGTATTTAGTGGGAAAAATAAATGCATGTTACAAAGTTGCCAAAATATAAATAGCATATATGAAGCAATGATGAGAGAGTGGGTATATTTTTTACTTTTTTCCAAAGTTGCCATAGTGCACATAACCCCTAAGCCCATATCTCCAATTATGTCTTCCTAGGAGACCCAACAGAATATCAAAGCCAACCCACGCCCAAACAAAATTCATCAAATTCTGAACAGATCTGGCTCCCTTCCCGTGTTTTCTGTTTTAACCCTGATCTTAATCTACCTTTCTCTTGTTTCCTGTTTTACCTTTATCCTCAGACCACTCTTGTGGCCATTTCTGTACCTATCCTCTTGCCAAGATCATAGAGTTAGGAAATGGTAAAGCCATGATTTGAATCATTGAGGCTGTCTGACTCCAAACGTTCTGCTTCTACCTGCATCCCAAACCCCTGGCCATCAGGAAATGTGAACAAAGCTTCCTTTACAATTGTGTGAGGGAATCCAACAAGATGAAAACTGACGGAGTCCCTGCGAGAGGGATAAAAGGCTGTTCCCCCTCTTCATCCTACACTACACCTAACTGTAGTGCTAAACAATCTTTTTCTCAGTTTGATACAGATTCAAAGGAATTGTGCTTCCTAGTTTCTCTGGTTGACAATCCTTTTACACAGCCTCGACCATTATGCACTTGATCTACTTGGCCACAGGTTATAACTGCAACCTGAATAACTAGAAACCCGCTCTCTAAATATGCATATGGTACCATCCTTCAGCTCGCCCTTTCAAATGCAGAACCCCAGCAGAATCACTTTTTGGTTTAGTTATTTTTCTAAATTTCTGTCAGACAACAGTACAAGGAAAATATCATAGCTGAAGTAGGTATTTCTAGTTCCCTTTGACTTCGTGCTCAGGAAAAATAAAAGTATGTGTGTGTGTGTGTGTGTGTGTGTGTGTGTGTGTGTGTGTGTGTGTTAAGATATATATGTCTTTTTTTTTCTGGATGAGTGACTGTTCAAACAAATGTAATAGTGCAGAGGGAGGGCATGAAGCTCATGGGGAAAGGCACTGATAAATGAGCACGGAAGGAACATAGACAATACCATTGGTAAGAAGTAGAGGATGTTAAGCTGGAAGAAAGACAAAGGGGCAAGGAGAAATGGAAACATAGATAGGTTAGTAATTAAAAGGGGTAGGGGGTTAAACAAGGAAATGGGTTTTTAAAGAATGAGAGTCAAAAGAAATTAAAACTCCCAGCCCAATTTCCAAAAGAAATAGGATCTCTCCCTAGCTTCTTGTCCTCATGCCCTGGTATCTCTGAAGCCGCCCTATCTCATTTCATCAAACTCCTTCCTTCACTATCATATCTTTTTACTTCTTGAACTTCCTAATGTTCTCTAATTCCTTTCACTTTATTTTATTTTGCCTGTATCATATTTCCTGCTGTGCCATCATTATCATAGCCTAGTTATCTCCACATAATGTAATATATCATCTTAAATCATTCTACTTTGAATCATCATCTTCTCTGAGCCACCCCTTACCTATAACTTCTGTTAATCCTTCACTAAGTTTTTGGTCGCCCCTTTGAGATTTTAATTCTGCAACAACTGCTCCTGCTTCCTCTGCTCTTGGCTAACGCAATCTGCAAAAACCAGTCAGTGACCATCAAAGCCAGAAACACTGCTGCTGTCTCTATTGCTACCACTTCTCTTGAGGAAAGAGAAGAAAAGACAAGAGTATGGTAGACTTATAATACTATCCAACATTATTTGGATGCAGACTATGCCCCAGATACTGTAGATACCATTCTAAATATTTTACATGAAGATATTCACTTCAAGCTCATAATCTCCTTCTAAAGTGCCATCATAGTTGCTTCCAATTTATAAATGAAGGAGGTAAGATACAAACACATGAAGCAATTTGTCCAAGGTCATCTGACTTAGCTCTTATTACTGTAATTATTTATTAGATACTCAAAAGGAGGCCTGTTTTTATTTTTTGCAATGCCCCCTCACAAGGAACTTTGGATAAGTTTATCAGTACTGAATTGACATACCAGAGACACCCACTTCACCCTGCCAAAGCAGATCAGTATCCTGGAACTATGTACATCTAAGTCTTCTGATTTGAGTGTGTTTCCTGTCCACTGAGTCCATTGAGTGGTTAAGACATTTTTATCTCACCCTCTTTTGTTGAGATTCTTAACCCTATTGCATTAGTCCTGACCTCAAGGTCCCCAAATATCATGCATGTGTTTATTATCTTAATGAACATGTGCTTATTAACTTAATGAACCAGCCACTGTGTGACTTGAATAGGACATGTCAGTGGTTCTCTCAAGGATATGGGAGTGAAGAAAACCAGAGCAGCAGGGGTGGGGGCTCGGAGCAAAGAAGGCCAAGGGTAGGTAATGGTACAGAAACCCACAGGGAAAGGACACATTTGTCAACTGACATATTTGACAAAACAGGGAGCAGCTCGGTGTCCCACGGTATGCGGAAGGATGGAATCAGGGTGTCTTTCTGGAAGCCGTGTTAGTGTTTAAAGAGGAGCTGGCTTTAGCTGCTGGTAAAAAGACATACTTCTCAACCCAGGGATAGAGTGAGGTAGTAAGGAGAATAAATACCTATCGGCAAGTATGGATTGGATAAAAACTGGCTTACAATCTACTGAAAGAATCTTTAAAAGTTTTCTTTTGCCCATTTGTAAAACTACTTCAACTAACAGTTTTCAAAAAGATGAGTCTAATATCTCAGTTCTCGTCCATCTTTGTTTAGTCAGGTTTCTTGTCTTTTAATTATTCTTAAGTTTTATGGTATTCTTGATATAAAAAAAGATTAATGCAAGGCCAAACTGACTGTGTATGCACATAAAGTGGAAGGACGGCATCGTAGTCAATCAGTTTACATTAGCTATTCTGATTGCTATTACCAATGTACTTACATACAGGTATTGGTATTAACTTGCCAGAATGTTCTGAATGAGTAGAGTTATACCAACAAGACCTGTTGTGTGATGTTTGCATTTGAAAAAAGAACAGATAAGTGACCCGAATAATTGAGAAGTAGATTGGTCTTTTTTATTTATTTATTTTTTGGTTTTATACTTTTATAATTATGCATCATTGTGAGATTCAAAGTGCTACAAAGATAAATGCACACAGCAGTTGGTGTATTTCCTTCCATATATCTGGCCTCCTACCTCTTTATCCTGCTCCATACACATTAGTGAGATTGGTAGTGAATTCTTGTATGGACATAACCTTATTTGAACTGTTGGTGATAGGTCTTCATTATATATAATTTGATACATAGATAAATATTTTTAGATGAAATGTAGTCTTACCAATTTCAGATAGGGTGATACACCTGAAGAACCCAGGCTGAGTCTGTGCAAGAGCAGCTCTTTTTTACTGTACATCTGTACCAACTTACCAAGATTTTCAGTCTAGTCAATGCTAACCTCTGCTTATTACACATGAAAATGTCTCATTTAGATACAATGTATAGTGCTAAACAAAAATTACAATTTTTTTTAGCCTTGTATATTTGCTCTATGAAAGTACATGTTCTATTAAAGATTTGGTTTTTTTTTTCAGTACTGGGGATTGAACCCAGGGGCATTCTACCTCTGAGCCACACTCCCAGCCGTATTTTTTATTCTTTATTTGGAAACAGGATCTCACTAAGTTGTGGAGGGCCTCACTAAGTCAATGAGGCTGGCCGCAAACCTGCGATCCTCCTATCTCAGCCTCCCAAGTACTGGGATCACAAGCATGCACCACCATGCCTGGCTTATTAAAGATACTTTTAAACTATGCTATTTAAGTTTAATCCAGCCTTTTCTCACATTATAACTAACAACAAAATTTAAGTATTCTTGGAAATAGAGCCATCAAACAAGAACAATATTACTGGTGATAAGTAGTCCTCTGAAGTGAGCAAGCTCAGAGTGCCCATGAAGCGTGCATTTACCTGAGCACACAGTTCTTAGGATCTGTAGCTCACTCTGAGTTGCCCTAGCATCAGTTGGTTTTTTAGTTCCTTGAATATGAATACCAATCCAATGTCTTCGATAGACATCTAATAGACAAACACTGCATTCCAGCCTCAGCTTTACAGAAACTAGAGGAGCCATATGTCTTTGCACCTGAAAAAAAAAAAAAAAATTACTATCCTAAATCCCAAGTACCTGAATCTGCAGGCATGATGCGAAGCAACTCTAAAGCCACAGGGGAGAATTGTGTATAAAATCCCACTTAACTTGTTTTTCCCTTTGGATTAATGTTGGATGGTAATAAGCAGCAGGCAGGAAGGTTTTATCAATAGATGGCTGCTGCTAACAGGAGCCCACCGACAGCCTCCTCCCTGACGATTACAGCTAAAGGAATCTGGAAATGATAAACTAATAATAATAAATAAACATTACTATTGAACCACATCTTCCTCACCTTAGAGAACCAAACAGACAATTTGAAAGAAACAAACACAAAAGAGGCAAAATACCTGCTTGACAGGAAACAGGCATGGGACACAGGCAGATGACAAAACAGCCTAAAGTATATGATTTCATGCAGCAACGCTGTATTTGAATAAAAATAACTTGGAAAATATTCAGCAAATCATTGACAATATTTTGTTATCTCCAGAATGGGATTACCAGTATTTGAGGCAGACTTTTCTGTATTTTCTCAAAGTGCTGCATTAATCATGAATGATTTTCCTCTGTAGAAAATAATCGTAAAGCAGAAGCACATACCAATGAAGTATTTGACAACAATTGTTTTCACATAAGAAGAAAGAAATGTCCAATGTTCAACTTATTAATAAAAACAAATCAAGAAGATGCTTTCTATCCTATCTTTCAATTTAGATGGATGCTTCTCCTCCCCCACTAGCAGACAGGAGCAAAATCTGACAAAGCAAGTTTCTGTTCCTGGCTTCAGTATAGATTTGCAATGGCAGGCCTCTTCCATTTCAGTGATCATGGTGGCCAGAGCAGTGGAAATAAGTTACGTAAAAGGTTTCTGCCTAGTTGTTGTTTTAATTAATCTGGGTCCCTGAATAGCACACAGATTTAATCGGGTGGCATGGAACCTGTCGCTGTTAAGTAATTGGTTTGAACCCAGACACAGGTTGTGATCAAAAGTTGTCACCGTCCAATGGATATTCATTGGCCCATGTGAAATGGGTTGGTGGTCTCAGTCTAATTCCTTGTGGACCAATGTCAGTCTCATGAAAAGCATTACCTAAAGTAGCACTAATTGGTTGACATTCTCAGCATGACAGAGTGAATAAAGAGATTGAAATCTAAAATAGCCTTCAAACGTAGGCTGAGCATGAAAAAGTGCAGTGCAGCATTGAAGGGGTTACTGTTGTCGCCAGCCATGATGCTGTCATGGAAAGACAGGCCACCATTACCACAGGTTGTCACCCAGTCTCTCTCTTCAGGAGCAGTAGAAGCCAAACCTACGGAAATTGAAACTTTTGTAGACTTCTGAAACCCTTCGACTTACCCCTTGCAATCCTGCTTTTTACTTAGCTGTCCCCAGGGAAATTTGAGCAAAGATATTTTACCAAAAGGCAACAGGCTGAAACTGACTCTGCTAAACCTTTAAAAAAATCCTCAAATGGAGATCCAGCTTCATTATTACCAAACAGTGTGTGTTCATCACTTTAATTATAGGAAAAATCGATAGGGCATATAAAAGTACATGGCATATTTTACCTGACATTTGTGCTTGTTCACTTTATTAAGCATGCCTTTCTGAGCAGAAATAACAGGCTAGAGTTTACCAAAAGGTACGGTATCCGAGAGTAAAGATTTCTCTTGCACTCAATTTATCGCAGATACAATGTCTTTACCATTTGAAATAACATGTTTTTAGTAAACGAACATGAAAACAAATTAAAACGGCTATAATGGATGCATTCTCCCATTAGTGCAGCCAGGCAGATTACTAATTCACAAATATTGAAACTAGCACTGATTGAGATGAATGAATTTCTCATAATTTAATAATGCAAATCACACCAACAGCAGAGACGTCCAGTAGCTAGTAGCACTGGAAGGGCTACGAATGCCAATTGATACATTGATCGAACCATTTGTCTTGTGCTTTATTCAAAATCCTGCCTGCCTTTTATGATAGTTCATCTTTACTCTGTGTCTCTTTACCGTAATGATATTTTAAATAACTACTTTCTTGTGAAGAAGAGAGGATGCCTGGAGTAATGGTAGCCACATTTTGCAAGTTAATAATTTTGGGTTTTTTACGAGGTGTATTTTGATCAGCAACACATAAGGGAGGCGACAGCTGTTTTAAACGTGTAGTAAATGTTACTAGAAGCATTTTTTTCAAAAATTATCTCACACAAAAAAAATGCTGGCAGCATCACTGTAACACACACACACACACACACACACACACACACACACACACACACACACAGAAATGCAAACCTCCTTTCAAAGTAAAAATATCCAATGAAATGCCCTTATATCTAGAACTTCTTGTCAGATGAAATGTACTACTTAAGACATAGTTTAAATGGCTCTATAATTCCAAACTTCTACCATGAAGCTTCATTAAAGTATATAAATTAGTGCTGCTCTCGGAGATGGCATTAAGTATTCAATAAGAGTAGACTTAATGCAATTAATAGCAATTAAAATTATACTTTTATGATGTCAGCCACCAGCATTGTAAAGACATAATTGCCTGTAAGGACTTTTGTACCATATTTATCCTCTAAAACTGTCCAATTTATATGAAAAATGCCAAAAACATATCCCATATGGGTACCATTATCTTCTCGGATTTTTAGAAGTAATCTGTCTTATCCAGCATGTGCGCATTAGGCTAATTTGCTTTAATTAGTTTTTTTCTCATTTTGTTAATAGGCATGTTGATGTTAAGTTTTTATTTTGGAGGTACAGATGCTAACTTCACTCATTATGTTCCTATTAAGGGGTCAGTCTACGTTGTGTTAAGCTGGACTTACCCACTTAAGTAGCATTGTTCTTTCGAAATATCAGATGATATAGCTTATCGAACATAAAAACCACTTTGTAATAGTGATAGTAATAGTGAGCAAGTTGGATTCTAGCTAATTAATTAGTAGTTAAATATGAAAGAACAGTTTTCCTGTTTCTGCTGTGGCAAGACATTTCTGTATGGAAATAATAAATTAGATAAACTAATGAACTGATTTCAGAAACAGTCATTTGTGACTCCTCAAAGCATTCATAAGAATTACCATGAATCTATGCCAGTGCTTTGCATTTAAGCCAGGAGGCATACAAAATAAGAAACTCCTTTATTTCGTGGATCCAATCATGGCCCATGCGTTAAACCTCAAAGACATTTCATTAAAGTTGATATATTCAAATATTTTATTATTATTGGTCATCTCATCTATAAAATTTTCCAATGCTGAACTCTCAAAAAGAAAATTATATACATATCTACAAAGATCCAAACATATTATTAAAAGTTTTGCCTGTTTTTTGAGCACATAATTTTTTATGCAGTAATTTTGAAAGTTGAGCAGAATTTCCTGATAGAACTTAAAGGAAGCATTAAGAGTGGGTTTGCTTTTTCCCCAATTTTTTTTTTTTTTTTTTTTTTTTTTTTTTTTTTTTTTTTTTTTTTTTTTTTTTTTTTTTTTTTTTTTTTTTTTTTTTTTTTTTTTTTTTTTTTTTTTTTTTTTTTTTTTGCGGTACTGGGGATGGAACTCAGAGGCATTCTACCTCCGAGCTATACCCCCAGCCCTATTTTTCATTCTTTATTTTGAAACCGAGTCTCACTAAGTTGCGGAGT